>VWZD01002805.1:303382-483961 GCA_013396695.1 Sakesphorus luctuosus | reverse complement strand
GCAACCTGATGGGCGAGAAGCGGCGGCGGCAGGCGGACGGGTCCGCCGGCTCGGGCGCGGCGGCGGCGGGCGAGCGGAGCCTCATCGCCGCCGAGTCCTGCTCCAGCCTCAACAGTGCGGCGTCGGGCGGCGACCTGGAGCGGGCGGCGCGGCGGCAGTTCCAGCAGGACGAGACCCCCGGCTTCGTCTACGTGGTGTCGGTCTTCTCCGCGCTGGGGGGCTTCCTCTTCGGCTACGACACCGGCGTGGTCTCGGGGGCGCTGCTCCTCCTCAAGAGGGAGCTCAACCTGGACGCGCTCTGGCAGGAGCTGCTCGTCTCCGGCACGGTGGGCGCCGCCGCCCTATCCGCGCTGGCCGGCGGCGTCCTGAACGGGCTGTGCGGCCGCCGGCCCTGCATCCTGCTGGCCAGCGGCCTCTTCACGGCGGGGGCCGGCGTGCTGGCTGCCGCCCGCGACAAGGAGACGCTGCTGGCGGGACGCGTGGTGGTGGGGCTGGGCATCGGTGAGTGCCGCGCCGCCCCGACGGGCTCCCTCCCCGGGGACCCGGCTCTTGCTCCCGCGGGGCAGGTTTAACCGAGGCAGGAATCCGCCCGTCCCTGCGCGCCCGCAGCCTCTTGCTGTGGGGCAGCCCGCGGGCTGATGTGCGGGGCTCGGGGGCTGGCGACGGGAGCGCTGGGCTGAGCGAGGTGTGCTGGCAGTCGCCGCGGGTGTTCAAGGAAGCGGTGTGTGTGCTTGCCCTCTTCGATTTTACTTACAGGTGGTGTAGTCCTGGCCCTCTTTTGGGAGAGTTGTCTGGTTTCAGTAAGAGGAGAATAGTCTCGCATCCTTTCTGCGTTTCATCTTTAGGGTGGTCTGTCAGTGTCGACAGCGCACACCGCAGGCTTTGCATTTGAGGGGGTTCTGGGAAGTCAGGGGCGAGGAGGAGATCTCGCCTCTTTCCGAACTGTAGAGACCCCCCTTCGGGTTCCCTGCACAACTTTGCTTGGGCACTTGGGCACTAAAGGAATGCTTCTGGGACAAAATGAAGTAGTAATCTTTCTGGTTTAAATGAGATGACGCTTGCTTTGGATTTCAGTAGTGGCATCCTGAACACGAACTGCTGATCTTCGATTGCCTTCCTTATGCCTTGCATAACTTGCAAGCTGTAGGTTCGGGTAAAACTTCATAGTTGTCCCAAAGAACTTGGAGTGACGACTGTTTCCTCTAACCCGTGAGACTAGTTTCTGTGCCAGCTATGTCCTAAATATCCTCCAAGTTTTGGTTGCTCTTCAGCTTCAGCTGCCATCCTGTCAGGAGTTAATCTGAGTTATATTCCTTCATTTTTGAATCCTCTGCCTTGTTACAGATGTGCTTACTGTGATGCGATTCATGGTTTTATTAAGGAAAAAAAGTTAGTGAGTCATAATGAGGGCTGTCAGAAATAACATTGACTCCATCTGTGAAAGGGCTCATGCTGATTTTCCTGTACAGTAAGGGACATGTTCAGGTTGCAGTTTTCCTACCTTAAGTAGTATATGTTTTTTTTAATTTCTTTTTAAATGCTACCTCTCTGCATTTTTCTTGGTTGAATCAAGACTTCAGACTACAGAATATTGATAAAATTTATTACAAAGTTCAGTAGACTAGAAAACTGAGTTTGACTATGAGATGGCATAACAGGAATTTTGATGGCATTATATAGTACATATATTTAGTGATAGATATTAAAAATATCAAATTCGATGTCTTTGTGTGCTTGTAAAGCTTCTCATGTTCTTGGACCGTAACTGGTTACATTGACAACTTTGTGGGGGCAGAGAAAGTAAAGGGATGAATGGTTTGCTTGACTCCCCTGTATGTGTGTCTTGTAGAGAAATACACAGGCATGTTGGAATTGTCTTACAGTGGTGCAAATAAATGACACTGGTATTGTTGGAGAGATATGAGACTTGGGGCTTACTATAGTTAGTATATAAACCACAGAAATGGAAATTGGGAGATAGAGGTTGTTCTTTTGTACAGCTGTAGATCTCCCGTGTGGGCTGGGTAGAGTGATCTCACTTTGGCGTTTGTCCACATCAGGGACAGAGGTGATGGTTCTGCTGTGACTCTGGAGAGCTGAAGCAAGAACTGAGACATTTTCTGAGGATTATGGAGAACAAAGACACTAATTTATATTTAAAATATGTAATATTTTGCCTTTTTTAATCAAAAATTGATCTTCTCTATGTGATGGAACTTATGGCCAGAAACAGAGCTTTGACTCAAGTTACTGTACTGAAGCATCACAAGAGACTCCAGGAATTGCAGAGACCAATCATAGCATGGTTTATTTTACAAAATAAAAACCCGTAGTGGGGCAAAGCTGTTCTCAAATAGCCAACTGCAACAATCTCTACATTAAATCCCCCAGCAGAGGGAGCCTGGATAATTTCGTGAAGGCATTAGAAATTGGAACTTTTTCTTTTATCTCTTGGAGACTTCTGACTATCGTTTTACTGCCCACAGTGAGCCAGAACTTCCTAACATTGATGTAACAAGTCTGCTCAGCAATGAGACCCTTCAGTGATACTGTAAACTGCTAAAATGTGAGGCTGCAGTGGTGTAGTGTTACGAATGCTTTCCTATGTGAAAACCAGTAAAAACTTCTTAACTGTGTATAATTTTACACATTTTTGAGGTCTCTTTCCTGTAGCTCTCTGCAAATTGCCTATCAAGAGATTGGCTCCAGAAATACGTGTTTGCTTGCATTTAATAAATGAATTACTGTGTTCTGGGCAGTACTGTGGTGCTGTAAAAGCAGATGTGTTGATGGTTACCTATGGGACTTCCTTCTGCCCTCACTGGTACAGGGCAGATCTGTATGAATTTTGTCCATGTGAGAAAAGAGCCATTTTTCTTGTGACTGTGATTTATAAAGGGCTACAGTTAAATTTTCAAGGATGAAAACCACAGGATATATGCTGAAATGAGGAACATACCTCATTTGTCTGTCTTGTCTGCTTCTTACCATTTTCTGTAGAGATGTTTTAAGATGAAAAACTATCCTTTTCTTTCCAGCAGTTATGGAAAGAGGTTTCTGGAGAATAAAGACCTTCTCTCAAGGACAAGCCAAAATCCTCTTTTATTGGAAATATTGAATGGATTTTTATGGTGGAAAGTTATGTTCCCTTTCCCTCCCTTCTCTCCTCAGTGTAAATAGAAAATAGAGAGAATGCATAAAAAGGGAAAACATGTTCAGCATGAGCTTGGAGTATCTTTACATCTTATCAGTTCTGAATTTCTAAATACATAGTTCATGACAATTCCAGGCTAAATGGCTTAAGAGCAAGGTTATGGCCATTATTCCCTCCCACCTGCCCCTTCCCAAGCAGGTCTGGTACCCCTGGCTCCTCAGCAATTGTCTGAGCCAGATGTCAGGAATGCAACATTTGGATGGATACTCATTACAGCACATGTGGGCAAAATCCAGACATTTCAGAAATTGGATCACGTGTGCTCAGTAGCACTTTGTATGAGCTTAGCTTGGAAAAACTGTGAGTGGTACATACGTAGCATCTGGTAACGCTGAAGGCCTCAACCTGTTGCTGGAGGGTGCCCAACCCCACTTGGGACAGGATTGAGGCTCAGCACAGTTTTGCCTTAAGTTGGCTGCCGTAATTTTTGTGCTTGACTGGAAAGCAGGGTCCTTCACTTGGCTCATCTTTGGTCTGAGGCTTTTTGGCCTGAGGTCAGGCCAGAACTGAAAGACTAAAAGTTAGAGCCAGGCATGGCTCTAGACAAGAGGCATTTGTAGGGAAAACCTGCTGACTTGAGAAGGGAGGTGAAGACTGAGAAGAACAAGCACTGGGACTAAATGTAATAGAAACTAGAAAGGGTAATAATAAACAACTGTGTTTGCAGAGTCACTTCTTTGTTAGTCTGTAATCAGCCCAATGTCCTGAACCTGTTGGCCAGGGCCTGCCTGTCTGCAGTGGGAGCAGTTTATCCTTCCGTCATCTGAAGATGCTGACGACTGCAGCTGATGTAGGTGGGTGCTGGCGTGGTGCTTTAGGTAGTGTGCTGTTCAGACCACTTTTTCAAGAACACCTGTTGAAGGAAAGCAGTTTGAGCAGAGTTCAGGCAGTAACAGCATTCAGCTTGCTTCTCCAGAGTTGATCTGTATCTTAATGTACAATCATTAGCTGGATGATTTGATTCTCCTGTCTTGTTTGCCATGCAAAATGAATGGTGCTCAATTAGTGATCAGCTTTTCAGTGTTTTGTTTTCTTGCTCAATGTGTGGCCTAGGCATTACTTAATGCAGATGCCATCCAAGCCCTCATGAAAGCTTAGAGTTACTTAGGACTACAGTATGTGCACAGTACTGAGTCTGCAGTGCAGTGGGGACCTGCCTGCTTAGGTGCCTTGTCTTCTTGACTCCTGTCTCAGGTACATCTTCACAAGGTGAACCTACTGCTCAGTGCTTGCTTTGTGCTCAAAATGTCTGTAGTACTTTTTTTTTTACAGGCTGCATTTGAGTGTGCCATATGTAGTGTTCCTTGTAGCATCTTTTTAGTACATATGTAGGTCATTTTCTGAGCAGAGGAAACAAGATTGTACACAGAATTAGGCAGGAGTAAAAAGTGCTGGCATATGGTTCATGGCTCCCCTGGTGGGACTGCCTTCTACTGACAGCAAGGTTCAACAGCAAATAATAACCAAATTTAACCAAAGGGCTTGCTTTGTGTGGTACCAGCTCTGTATTATCTTTGCAGTGGTTAAGTAAAGGTCTGTTGTAGCAGTTGGACTGCCAGATATGCTGTGAAAATATTGGAAAATAATTGGAATGACCTGTTGCCTATGAGGATGAGCCCTTGTGTGCTGGTTTTTATTAATACTTTTTTTTGTATGCTACTGAGCTTTTTCAGGTGATGTGTATTTTTATCTTGGAAAAAGAGATTAAACTTCTCATTCCCCTTCTCTAACTCCCCATGGGAAGCCCTAAAGCTTCTGTCTGGTTTTATAACTGAATGTCCACCAGATTTTTTCAAAGGAATTTAAACCTCAATACACTTCAGAGTCACCCTCAGCCCCCAACTCTGCTGTGCTACTTCTGAAAGATGCTTGTAGTTTTCAGTCCAGAGGTTCATAGGCTATTTTTGGCTCTGGAGACAGTGGTTTGTTAGTATAAGCTGGCAGGAAGGTTGGAGGGGAATGGAGAAACAAATTGCTGGATTGTTGGAGTCAGCTCTTGTACTGTCACTGCCCAGAGGTGCTCACCCAGCTTTCCAGGACCTAAAGCTACTGACATAACTGAGTGCAGGATTGGATCTCTTTATTTTGAGAGCTTAATCTGTTCTCATGCAAAAGTCTTTGGAAGGATACATTAACTTCTTCCTGGAGATGTGATCTTGCAGGGTACCAGGTTTAATTTAAGACAAAAAACCCTGTATCTTTTGAAGTCCTCTCATTTTGTGTGGACTGGACAGGATATATGATTCTATGCTCAGTTCACTGCCATTCCAACAAGCACTGACTCCTTATTGCTTTGCCTGATGGTGTAATACAAACCCCAGCAATTTGCACATGAATGTTGCTGCCTTATATTTAGTGGCCATTTCAAAATGAATTATTAAGCAAATAGAGTTGTAGCTTAGACAATTCTTAGATTTTTGATTCTTCTGGGAACTTTTTTAAGTCATGAGGGGTATGTTTTAAGCTTTTTGCTATTGTTTTCGTTTAACTTAAAAAATAATCTCCTGTAGTTCATAAATCTTGAAATTGATTTTCTAAACAATTCTATCTCTAAAACATGGAACTTTTGTAGAACAGTTTTCTCTGTACTTGGTCAAACTGTTTTATCAACACATAATACCTGTCATATTTCAAGCATTTTTCTTTATTTTGGAAAAAACCCCAACATCTATTTCATATGGGATATAGAATTGAAATTTTCATGATCTTCTTACTCATAAAAAAGCAACTTGCAGGAAGCTTCACAGTGTTAAACACAAGTGTTTCCTTACCTATCTTGAAAAATTCATGTGGACACCATAGGTGGGCTTATTTTCAAAGTGCTTTGTTTGCTACAGGAATAGGAGACCAGTGGCACCCACTTACTGTGATGTTGAAGACAGCAAATCATTCACCTGGAACTCTTGGGCTTGAGTGACTCACACCAGTCCCATCAGCAGAGGCACAAGGCAGGGCAGCTGAGCACAGTCAAAACAGCAGGTTCAAAGTGCTGGTTGCTGTCTCCCACTGTGCACTGCCAGAACATGCACTTAATTTTTGTTCTGAGTGTACCTGTCTGTACTTTGCCAATTGTATCCTGAGAAGCAATGATAAAAGTAAACCACAGAAAGGAGATACTGAAAAGAAGGTGGTGTTTGAATTATCTTTTTTCCTTATCTCAGTATTGGTGTGTTTTTATATTGTATTTCCAAATACATTTGTTTATTTTAAAATGTATTTTAGGAATCTTAGGAATTTTTCCATGCAAGTATGGTAAGCTTTTTGCAAATGCTATGGAATGCCTGAAAATTGGTGGTTTCTCTCTTGGGTGACTGGACTCAAGCCAAGCTGTGTGTCTGGGCTGCATGCTGCCACCACAGTGCTGTCATGGGCCTGATGGACAGCTTTGTTTGTGGAATTGTTAATGGCTCTTCTTTGGGGAGTTTTCTCATCTGACCTATACAATCACTGTTTCTAGTGTGAAGCTTAGGGAAGACCCTGAGTCTTCATTGGAGCTAGTGAAAGCCTAAAACCAGTGACTGCTGAAAATTATGGGAGCAGAGAAACTTTTGGTTTCTTTTTGCAGTGATTATGCCTGTGAACAAGTATCAAGAGAGGTAGTTGCTAATTATGTTGTGAAGATCTTGTGTAACACCCTCTGAATGAGTGTGTTGTCATTTCACTATAGCTAAACTCTCTTTCTGTAGGTCTTAAGATGCGACTTGAATGCAAACTCTTCTAAAATATGTTTTGCATATGATAATTGTAGAAATGAAGGTTTTAAACCCACACATTCCTATTCTTCCCATTTCTGATCTTCCTCTATTTTGTTGGTGGATTTAGACTGATTTTATGAAGGATTTATTCACAGCAAATGCTCGTTCTGAAGGGGTATTTTCATAGTTGGTTTCTCATTTTGCCTGTTTATATACCAAGTTACTGAAGTTGGGTTTCTTAGCTCAGACAGTCTGTCCCTCCTTCCTTTGCAAGTGCCTCATGGATGTGCTGCTGGTGTGGATGAAATGCTGTACCATGACCTTGGAGCCCCCTCCATCTGTCTGGCTGTGTATAGGTCACAGCATGCTTTCAGCCATGGTGTTAGCCAGTGTGTTCCCACTCCCTGCTTGGGTTGGTCTCTTACTGGACTAAGTAGCAAGGGCTCCTGCTTCTTCTGCATTTGGGTACAGGCTTCTTTTTCATATTCCTCCTCTTAAAACAGTACATTCTTTTTTGAAGTCCCCATGTGTGCCCTAGGGGTTGCTCCTGGGTTGACTTCTGTTGAAGATCTGCCATTTCTTTGTGTGGCCATGTGTTAATGAGTTTGGACACTGAAGTAGTTGTGTGGATTAAAAAAAGGTGTATGATTATTGATATGTGGAACTTTTTACCATGGCCTTTTCCTTTAGTTGTCTCTCAGGAGTCTTTTCCCTGCCTTCCCTGGAGGTGGGTCTTTTGATTATGTCTATTCAGGAGCTGTCAACTCAGCTTTTCTGCTTGAACTTTTCTTCCCTACTCCTTTATTTTTCCAGTGTAGTTCAGCAAGGGACCAGCTCTCTGGGGGAGGTTTGTCTTCTGTGGTTAGTCTGAAACACTTCTTGGCTCTCATTAGAGCGAATGTTTTCCTGGAGCACATGGCACCAACCGTGGGGCTCATCCTTTGTTACTGAGTGTTTTACAGCAACAAGCACATTCTACTTCTGCTCCTGAGTGACAGGACAATTTCAAGGCAAAAAAATTGCCAGGCAGTGCAGAGAACCCCAGTGATACCTGATGCTTTTAGCACATGGGCTGACAGGATGAACAGTCTTAAGGGAGAAGTGGAGTTTCCCTGGGAGGCAATTGCTTCAGGCCTCAATTCTAGACCTTTCTGGTCTGTTTTCAATGCTGTGTGTTTGGGAAGGTCTGAGTTTTCACAAGTGTCATGCCAACTGGTAGCATGGAGGAGCTCTCTAATCTAATGAATAGCCAGCCAAGCACATATTGCTGCATGCTCAGTTGTCTCTGAGGCAGGAGTGAAGTGATTGTCAGTCTCCACAGACAATAAACACAAGACCAGGAGATGCCAGAAATGGTGGAGGACCTGCTGTGTAAACAAAAATATGTATCTAAAATTAGAGTCACCTGGCCATTGCCCATATTTCCATAGTCTAGACAAAATTAAATAGCTTTCGAAATCTGTACCTTAAGTGGCAACCCTATGGCAAGAGATTTGGAACCTTTTCCCGGAAGTGGGAGTTTTCAAGCCCTTTTCCAAAAGAAGTAACAGGCCTTTTATTTCCCTTTCCATTTGTTTAGGAGCCTTATGCACATGGTTTTCTCCACTGTTGCTTCCCTTCCAAGGGAAACAAAACCAGTAATTGTGGTTTTAATGTTTCTACGCACATAATCACTTTGGAAAAAGATTGTTTTCTGGGGGTGGAATTATTAGGTATGTCTCTGTGTTTACCTACAGCTCTTCTATTTTGCTGTCATACTCTGAAAATGCAGGGGAATGTCTTACAAGTTGGAAGGAGTAGGAGAGCCAGCCTGTGCTTACACAGGTTGTACTGCCCATGCTGTGGGGTGTGTGGCCTTGTAAATAGGCCTTGTAAATGTTTTAGTGAGCACTGCTCTGAGAAACATCTACTTAATTGATTGCTGGCATATGCCAACAGAAAAAGGTTTCTGATTTTTGGTTGTTCATAAGAAATTCTCTCCTGTTCCTTGTCTTAAATACTTGTTCTGTGCTAGAATGACGTAGAAACCCTACGAAGCCTGAACAATCTACCTTGTTTGATAACTTCTGATAGTTTTCAAGGTGTGTTTCCATAATTTTAGCACTCCTCTTTGTTCACTACAAAAGAACTTTGAACTTAGGCCTACTTGAAGGCGCCAGTAATTTGAATTTTAAGTCCATCTTGAACTGATTATCCCCCTAATGACTAGATGGATGTAGGATTTTTGGATGAGGTTGACTTTTTTTTTATTCCAACCTGTTGGTTGATTCTGATTGTCTTCTTTCCTTCAAGCTGACAGTCAAATACATGAAGGTGACCGTAGCAAGTGTCATTAAATGACATCATGTTGTTAGGGATGATATCTTGCTGTCAGAGCAGTGCCATTATTCATAAGCCATCCATCACATTTATTGTAATAGAAAAAAAAGTTAGGTGTTCATAGTATTTGAAAACTCTAGCAATAGTCTTCATTCATGCCTTTCTGTAGTTCTGTCACTGCTTTGGCATCTTATTCCTCCTTTTCCCTGGTGCAGTAGCAGAGTGGAACTGCTGGGCCCAGAGGAGCAGGAAGGAGCACTGGTGCCATCCTGTTCTCCTGCCTTGTGGTGCAGTTCAGCCTCCAAAGCAAGACCAGACCAGCTGGTGGAAACGAGTTGCTCCTGTTCCCATCCCTCTGATTTTGTCCCCAAAATTATCATTAATTCTTGTCCAAAGCATGTAATGGTACTACAATACTTGGTACTTATCTGTGATTCTGTGGGGTTTTTAACCAGTACTATAAAAATTAAAGCAGTATGGCCCATTAGTTTTTTGCAGCTCTAATCCTGGAGGAACTTGCAGTACTTAACCTGGAGAGAATAGAGCTATTGATTTACTGTCTCATCAGCTGCACATTCAGAAATGGATAGGCAGTCAGGATTCAGTAATTCCTGTAAGGAAGAGTTAGATGATTGTGATGTTGAAGACAATTAACTTCTGAGCATGTTGTAATTTCTTCTTATGCTGTTGTAGCATGAGCTTCACATTCCACCATTCAATTGCAAAGTTTATCAGGAATTATGGAAGGAAAAAAAAGCTACTATTTTAAAGGTGCCTGTAGAAAGTTGGAAGCAAAAGCTGTGTATCAAAGCTAATAAATATACTTAATAAAGTACTTATTAATGAGGAAAAGTGGTAGAAAATTAAATACATTATGATGAGAACCATGACAGTGAGGTTGGAGCAACTTCAGAAATCTAGAAAGGTAATAGAAGCAGAGAGCTTACATGAGATTTTGGAGGCAAGGAATGTTTTTGCCGCCTTTTTGAACATCTCACTGGAGTGCAGTTGAAAAGAGCGAGAGCTGGGAGCTTAAGTTCTGGTAAAGCTGGTGGAGGGTGGTCTAACAGAACCCCAAAGTCATGTAACTTGAGTCCAAGCTAGTGCTTCTTTGGAATCTAGCTGTCCAATGTGTGATAGTAGGAAAGCAGTACTGCTTTTTGTGTCACTTTTTGTGTGATTAAGGTTCAGGTCAGTGTGCTTTATTTGCTGTTCCTGGTTGTATGAGGACTTACTCTGCCTAACTGTTATTTTGAACTTACTTTCCTGTTTGTAGCTGCCCACCTAGGAAGTTTTGTTTCATCCATAGATTAAGGAGATAAATATTCCATATATTAAGGAGATGAAATTGTAGGGACTTGCAAGTAAGAACTTGCATTCTGATTTGGTTAGTTTTTTTTAGTGTTGTTGGTTGTAGCTGTGATGGATGGTGTAGAGAGTCTGAGGCAGGCAGTCTGGTCATGAATGAGCTAGAACACGGTGGCAGTGCAAAGCAAAGCTGTGTGTGCTTTAAACATGCACTTCAGCAAATGTTGGCATATAAGTGACCTTTTTTGTTTGTTCACAGGTCCTTGATTATTGGACTGTTGAGGTCAGTAGTAGCTATGTCAGCACAGGAAGGGGGAATCTGCCTGAGGGGAAAAGGTAAGTCTAGTTTTATTCACTATGGAGTTCAGCTAAGTCTTTTGCCTCATAGACTCCCTGCTCCTGCATTAATCAGAAGCACTGCTGACCTCACCAGTCCAATTCACATTGGAACAGCTTGGTATGAATGGAAATCCAAACCCACCTGGGCAATTTCAGGATCTTGAAGATAGGGGTTGAAAAGTCTAAATGTTGTACATAGGCATTCATGGTGCTTTAGCCCAGGAGTTCAATCACTCTGATAATATTTTTAGTTAATACTTGGGTTTTCTGGTGTATGTAGTTCTTGAGTAAGAGGAGAAATAAAGCACAGATCCTTCGTCTTGTAATGATTGACTGGCGTGTTCCTGGAAAAAATCATTGGTGCATGCAGCAGAAATGTGGGCACACATTGAGTTGAGCATTACAAAAAAAATTATGTCAACTTCTCTTTTAGTGAGTGGGAATGTACTAAATTCTTTTCTAAAATTCTTTACTAAATTCTTTGATAGTTTGGACAAGTAGGATCTATTTATAGAATCTAACACTGGGGCTGGGCACAATAGTTGTTTGTGCCTGTATGCTCTGTGTGATTTCTCTATGCATCTTACAGTCACGCAGGTGTAGGGCTTCCCTTTGGCTCCTGACCCCAGTCTGCAGTTTTACCAGCTGGAATAAACAAAATATAATCATGTTCACAGCCTGTGTGCTTCTGAAAAAGCTGTAGTTTAAGGGCGTGTTTTTAAGGTCACACTCTGTTTTATTTACTTTCTTTTGTGTCTGCTGATGGGGACTTTAAAGTTAGAAGAGATGCTGTTTGTGTTTTGGCTTTGATTCTGCCTACTCTGTTCCCACCTACTCTTTCCCTTCTTCAAAAGCCATCTGTTTTATCAGTCTGCAGGGCCTCCCTGATTCAAAGTTAATTTGCCTGACACCCAAGTACTATCTGGGCTATTAATCATTATCCTCTTAGGTGTGGAGTGTTCCCTTGCACAGAAGGAAACAGTGCTCTGAGCTTGTAACGCAGGAGTGTGCAGGCGGCTTTTCCTCATGGCTCAAGACCAGTAAGCCTGTTCTCTGTAACACCAGTTGCATCTTTAGCAAGATCTGAGCCAGCTATTTAGAACAGTTGCACTTTATCCAGAAGTTAATTCCCAGTTATTCACCTTGTAGTGGTAAAACTTCTAAGGGAATGTGTGCATTTTTTCTGGTGTTTCTTACCTAGAATCTTACCCTGTTTCTGGCTGACTTTAATAGAGCCTCTGCTCGTGGTCATGTTCTCCCTTGTATCTTTGATCCCTGGATATGAATTTGTGTGTGTGTGACTGTTTTAGATGGGTTGCTGAGGCACAAATCTCTGGCATTTGGGTGAGGGCAAGCCTGGCATAGCTGTTAGCCTGCTGTCTCAAGCTTTGCTGTTCATTCTGCTTTTCTTCCTAAAGAGTCTTTCCAGGGTACATGAAGTGAAACTGTGCTTGCTAAGTGTGATGGGAACCTCTTATGAACTACTGTGCTGCAGTCAGACTAGTCAGTTTGTCAGTTTAACTGTCTGTAATGGCTTATTATCCCCAAGCTTCCCTTACAAGGAAACTTCATTTGGACTGAGATATAGGAAAACCACAGTTCTTGCACTGGTGCATAGAAGGAGGAACGGAAAGTGCTAAAGTAGCACTGCTTGAACCTCAGTAACTCATCTGCCATGCTTGTCTTTCCTGGCGCACACTGATGAGGAGGAGTGTCTGATCCAGGCCTTCTAGACAGCCACACTGGGAAGTAGGAGTGCAGACATCTGGAGAACTCTGCATGTGTGTGTGCATGCACAGGAAGAATTGAATAATCAAAATTATATTGGTGGATATTTTAATCAGGAGTTGATTGTATTTTTGTGGTGAGAAAAAAAATGAGATTGAAGGTGGATATGCAAGAGGATACTGTGACCCATTTGTGCACATTTTCAGGATTAGTGTGTTTGGAACAGATTCCGCAGTTGTGCTCTGGAGGACAGGAGAAGGTATGACCTTCAAGAGGCCTGACTTGGCACACTCACCAATTTTAAGCCAGTGTGATTCCACTGACATTACAGCAATGTTAATTTCTTTACCTCATGGTCCTGATAAACTACTAATTATTACAGTACTTTACAGGAGATACAAATCTGCTCATGAAGTAACTGTAGGTTCATCTAAAATTAGGTCTGTAAGGTAGATATGGATATCATACTGAACTACAGCTGAAAAGTGCAACTTCAGGCAGATTTTCTGGAGAAATTTGTAAGATTTTTAAACTGGTATTTGAAGGTAACACATATATTTATTTGTAAATGCTTATATTAATCTTCTAGGGTATTTTAGCAATGCTCTATTTCTTACTTAAAGCAAATGATTCAGCTACTTGTAGTAAAACATAAAAATGCCTGTGTGCATGCTTCTCAGTCTAGCATAACTATGTTCCCAGTGTAGCTGAATCATCCAGAGGCAATGTGCAGCTCTTTGTTTGGATTTCTATTTGTCCTGCATTTTCAGTGCTAAAATATGTGTATCCCTAAAGCAGTAAAAGGTTGAAAAGTGTTAGGTTTACTCTGTGTGCTTTTCACAGTTGCACTGAGTGTTCTTTGGTTTCCATTTCTATTTGTCGTGCATTATCAGCCACTAAAATATATACACCCCTGAAGCAACAATGTGCCAAGAATTGTCTCGTCTGCTGCCTTTCACTTCTACCCTTGCTCTATGTGTTCAGTCCTCTGGAAATTTCTCGTGTTACAGGGTCTTGTAGCCATTGGTTTTCCAAGTCGTGGTAACTTTTGCCAATACAAATACCAGATTGGGTTGCCTCTTCTAGGTCCTGCAAAACCTATACAGTTTTCTTGTGTGTTCTAGAAACAAATGTAGCAAGGATATGGAAAAAATATTATTTCATGCTGATACAAAGAGCTACAGACAGGTAGCCTTGAACTCATCTTGCCTTAACATGAAGTTCTTTTGTGTCATGCAGTTTTACAGTTTCAAGCTTTAATTACAAGGAGTCTTTTGTTAAAATGAGTTAAATCCAAGCATGCGGTGATTTTACTTTGCCATTCAGAAGGCTTTGTAATTTGAAATACTGCAATGAAGTGGTGAGTCACTGGAACCGGTTGCTCAGAGGAGCTGTGGATGTCCCATCCCTGGAGGTGTTCAAGGCCATGTTGGATGGGGCTCTGAGCAACCTGGTCTAGTGGAAGGGAGGCAGGGGGGTTGGAACCAGATGATCTTTAGGTTTCTTCCAACCCAAACCACTCTATGATTCTATGAATAAGAAAATGTCTGTTGTACTCTTGAGAGAACTGACTTGCACAATGTGAGATCCCAAGTGCCCGATACACGGTCTTTTGCTTAATGAACATAAAACAAATCTGTAATTCTTGAATTTGTCACCTTCTGGCATTTGGATCTTCAAGTGACTGTGATACTTTATGCCTCCATTTTTTCCTTCTGTGAGGTGAAACTGATGTTTGCATTTTCAAAATGTATTCTTGGGCTTATTTAAAAACAAATAATAATCTTTATTACTGTCAGTCAAAACCTGTTCAACACTGCAATTTCTATGAATGGACTTGTAGTCTGATTTTCAGTTTCTCAGGGGATTT
The DNA here is from genome assembly GCA_013396695.1 of Sakesphorus luctuosus. NCBI lineage: Eukaryota > Metazoa > Chordata > Aves > Passeriformes > Thamnophilidae > Sakesphorus > Sakesphorus luctuosus. The sequence goes on along the minus strand of VWZD01002805.1, from coordinate 469,488 downwards.
CCTCTACAGACAGATGTCTTCTCTTCTCTGTCCCTCCTTGCTGTCTGTTTGGCTTTGAGGCAGGCAGTGCTGTTGGTGGTACCAGTCAGAGAAGTCTGGCCTCAGGAAACCCTGATGTTCAAGTCTTGCTGAAATGCAGGTAAATTATTTCTTACAAATTCCAATTAATGTCTGTTGCATCATTCCCACTTAGCTTTGTAACTGTAGGTAATTCTATTTAATGGGAAGCACAAACCATGTATTGATAGATACATATATACAAGTTGTCACAAACTTGTCATTGCACAGAAAAATTAGACTGCCTAAAATCAACCCACCTCCAAAAGCGTTCTAAGATGTATCTCAGTGCAGTCCTGCAGGCTTAACTTCCAGAATGGAATCTGACATGCTGTATCAGTGACTGCTTGTTCTTCAGTTACTCCCACGAGCCTATTCTGGGCTTTACAAGCAATTGGCAGAAGAGTCTTTAAAGGACTTTGCCACTTTGATAATTTATACCTAAGCTTGCGTCTTATGATAGGGTATATTGAAATACTACTCAAAGGGTCTGTACATATTAAAAACAATTAAAAAGTCCTTTAAACTAAGAAGAGAGAACTGTAAACTCAGAGTGAGCAGATGGACGTGGATGTGAACTTGACAGTATTTGAAAGGTGGGTCTGAAGATAACAAGTAATAGACATTGAAGTTGATGGAGGCACAGACTGCACTGGAAGCAGAGCCTGTGGGAAATTCTTCTAGATGTTATTTTATTGTAGTAGATTACAAGTATTAAGGAAGGGGATTCTGTTATTAAGGAGGTCATCTTTGGTAACAGGAAGAGTAGCATTCTGCTACAGTAGAGGCTTCTTCCCAACCTCATGTACATATAAGCCTGTCATCAGTATGTGTGCTTTGCAATGGATTGTAAAATTTTATAGGGAAAATACTGTAGTTTTATTATTTTCTTACTGCATACAAGTATAAATGGTACTAACTGGGCAAGTAGGAGTGGGTAGTGAGTGATTCAGAGATCAAGTCACCTATGAGCAGTTTTGTGCTTTGTTGACTGTTCCGATGCTTTATTAGAAGCTGTCACAACTGGTTCCTTTCCTACTCACAGTTACTCTGTTAGTGCTCAGTTTAATGATTCTTCTCAAGTGGGTAATTAATTCTGCCTTCTGATGCTGCTCTCCTGCAGTATTGTCAGCAGTGCTTATCTTTTGAGAAATAAGAAAGAGGAAGTAGACCAAAAATATTTTTTTAATGTAAATAAAGGAATTATTTTTACTTTTGAGTGAAAATTGAATTGTATGTAGCTAGGTTTTCCCATAATTGAAGTTTCAATTAAATCTTGTGTTACGAAAACTTAATTAAAAGATCAGGTGAAATGTGATATAGAGAAAATCAAGATGGGAGACAGTAATTACTTCATAGAATTTCTTTGGAAAGAGTCCTGTGAGGATTCAGAGCTTCGTGTTCTTATCTTGGGATTTTCAGTTATCCTCAGATAGGGAAATTTCTTCATAAATTTTTCTCTATGAAAGTGGAGTAATGCTGTAACTGCAGAACTTGCAAATTTTGTATTTCAGAGAGATTCTGGATCTACTTGTTTTTCTCAGTGATAGCTTGTCCATGAATCTTATCACTTAAAGCTTGAACCTTAAATGAGAGTATCTTGTGACTTTGAAGGAGAACGTGGCTTCATTTTTAACTGTAAACCTTTCAGTTTTAAGGATGGAATCCACTTCTTAGTGGGACAGATATGAAGGAGTTAAATAAAATTTATGGGAGACTCTGTGCCTCAAGTACAGGCGAGCTGGGTCACTTAGGGGCTGGGGAACAGCAAACTGAAGCAGTGGAGTATTTAATTGCCTGGTTTGTTATCTTACAGCTTACACTGATTTATTGCAACTTGTGCAGTGCGGGTCACTGGAAAAGCAGATTTTATCCTAAGAAGGTATTTGCTGTATCTGTATTAATTGGAATAGGAGTGTCAGATATGCACTTTCAAATTTCAACTCTTAATATTTATTGTAATTTCTTGTTTTCACTATTTTCTCACTGCATAGGGGCAACACAGCAGACTGCCAGACAGACAAATCAGTGCAGTGCTCTGAGCTACAGCAGGGCACGTTAGATACCCATCTTCACTTCCTCTTAATCTTTAGGTTGTCTGGAGTTACCAGGGTCTTGTATAAATTAACAAGATTTACTGAGAATCAGTGTTTGCCCAGCTTTCACTGGAGGCTGACCTGGAGCTCTGCCTGAATCCTCCCCTGTGATGTGCCTGGAGGATGAAAGTAGGCCATGAAAGGGCTCCTCTGCAGAGGCTGTGCTCTGACCTGCAGTTCTTGCATCTGTTTGGAGCAACCCTGTTACCAGCATTACATCTGCTGTTTGGAAGATGACTGTCCATTACAATGTGTCTAGAGGACTGCAAACTGTCGCCAGCTGAAAACACGAGAGCAGTGCTTCCCTGGAAGCTCTTTGGCAGTCCATTTCCCTGACAAACTTTAGCAGTAATTTCTTCCCACCTGCAGCATCCACCACTCTTGGTTAGCTGAGGCTTCCTCAGCTTTTTGTCGTTTGAATGTTGGTAATGGAGTAGTTGATACGCTCCTTTTCTTTCTTTAGCATTTGGCACTCCTGTCTGGGTTTTTGTTTCATTTTTAACTCCAAATGCAGCAACCTCATTCTTCACTTTTACCATCTCCTTTTTGTCAGCATAACCCAAAGATAGAAGTAAATACACACCAAAATGGCTTAAAGTAGTCTTGTATCCCTTGACAGCTTGAGTATTACATCACGAGTCCTGCAGTTGTGATAGTCTGAGAGAGCAGTCACAAGTCATTTCTATGAGTAAACCTGTGTGTGACCTGAAGTTCAGAATTGGCTTATCCCTCTGCTAAGGACAGTCTAACGCAAGATCCTTGTCCTGATAGTTAAAACCCTCTTTAAGACTTAACCCCTTTACTTGAGAGATCTTTACCTGGGATTCCTTCATAGATTGATCTCCTATTCCAGTTGCATTGCACTGGCCCTGATCAGCTGTTACTGAGTTGGTAGCAGGGAAACTCCAGACCATGAGGAGAAGGATTGATGAAAGCTGGACATTTAAGCTGAGGTGCTTCTTATAAAGCAAGGAATGTGCAGCACTGGTTGCCTTACCCTGTGTGTGCTGGAAACACCCTTACTCTTCCTGGCATGCAAAACACGCGTGCCACAGGAGGTATCTTGAGGGAGAAGGACTGTACTGATTTCCAGCACCACCCACAGTCTCCAGTACTGCAAATATTTTCCCATATGGTCAAAAAGATGTTTTATTATCTCTGTATGGATCAGTTGTGTTGGTAGACACAAACTTGTTTGTTTATGAAAGCGTTAGTGTAGAAGGAAACTGAGCAATCACCGTGACTTGTATATTGTCATTGTAACAGCAGTTATATTGCTGTCATGAGTGCTACTTGCATTATAAAGATATAATTGAAACTTGGTTTTTAAAATCAAGCCTGAGGCTTTAAAAGCCTTACAAGGCTTTTGTTTATTTTTTAGAGTAATAGTTATAAACCCATATAACTGGTATGTCTTGCTAAGAATTGTGCTGTTTCTTGCACAAGTGGATAAATAAATGTAGTAATTCATATAAAGATACAGTTCTCTGTGTTTGCAGTGTATTTACCCATGGCAAGCCCAAAATTACTGGTAATATAAACTAGACAGACAGTATTTTTATGAATGGCTTTCCTGAATAGTGAATGGACTCATTCAGTGTTACAGTTTTTTCCTTTAAAATACTAAGTTTGCAGTGAGATTAGTCTTTCTAAATTTAATTTTTATTTTTATTTTAATTAATTGCAGATAGTAGGTTAGAAAATGCATTCTTCTGCTTGTCTTCTTCTGAAAGTGAATATTTGGAGTCAGTCACTGGACTTTTGGTTAACTCAGTGAAACCTCAAGCAGTTTATGAAGAGGTTAACCAGTTTCACTGTTTTAATAGCTGCACTTGTAGAAAAAGGCATAATTAAAATCAATTTATATCTTAGTTGAAGAGGGCTTTCAGGTGTAAGTTGAAGGCATGCTCTTGGCTGAGCTGTAGTGCAACTTCCAAAGCTTGTTCATGTTTGCATAATGATCACTTCTCTTAGAATTCTTGTAAGTTGAGCATCTCTGTAGTAGAACTAGGGTAAAAAACTAGGGTAAAAAATGGTTAATTAGCAAAAATTTAAAGTTAGAAAGGAACATCCATGTGTAGCTTTCAAATAATTACCCTTTTCCTCTGAAAATAAAATTTCTCTGCATAGAAAATATTTGCTAATCCTTGAAGCATTCAGCTCTTTCTCTGGGGTTTTTGATGTGGGACTCCTGGGGGGGGGTTAACCATGTAAAGATTGAGTGGTGTTCATAATGCTGGCTTTCTGCAATGTAGGAATGGTTATGCAGAATGACCCCTGCCAGATCTTTCTGGGTCATTTAAAAACCGTACTTCCATCTGGGAATTGCTGTTTGCTTGGCAAAGTCAGCAGAAAGAGCAGGATTGCCACCCTTCAGCCTCTCAGTGCCTCGGCGTGTGGCAAACGGGGTAGCTGGGATGTGGATACACATCCTGATCCCTGCCTTGCTGCAAAGGAAGGAGCCACTGGATGGGAAAGCAACTCCTTATCTGTGGTTCCTCAGGCCTTGGCCACGTTCAGCTGCCAGTTTTTCCTGGGTGGGAACGAGCAGCATGTACAGTGCACAGTCTGCATGTGCTAAAAAATGTCTACAGCAAAGCACTGCTTGTCTCAGTTACTGTTTGTTTAAAATAAACCCATCACTCCTGAAGTAGATTAAGTAGTGCTTGACTTAGGTGTTTACACAAGCTGTCAGAAGGAAAACTACTATGTTGTGTTCATAATTTTCAAGGGAAAATAAAAAATGCTCTTATTTTCTGAAGTGAGTTTTTGCAATGTGGTAAAAATAAAGGTTGAGTTGAGTGGTATAAAGATGAGGTTTTACTCTTTCACAATGTAAAATCTGCACTTAGAAGTGTACAGATTTTTTGCAAATAGTTCTTGATCTTGAAATTAATTAAAAAAAACAGAAAAAATTAGGACTTTTTACTAGTTGTTTTTGGTACCTTTTACTCCCTTTGAGAGGCTGGTTGTTAATCTTATATTGTTATAACAATTAAAAAATGTATTCCTTCATAGTTTCTGGTACCTTTCTGAAGTGGGGCCTACAGCTGTGAACTACAGACACAGGTTCCCAGTATGACACACTCAGTGGGATATTCAGGAACCAGGGCAGCTGAATGGGGAGATGCCTGGGTGGGTGTTTCACAACCTACATTGAAAGGAACATATGGTACCCATAAAGAAAGACTGAATATGGGGAGCTAGTTCCGGGTTGCTGGGAAGTGTAAACTGTGACCTGACGTTTGTAGTGCCAGGCATTCTCATGTGCTTGGACACTTGCAAAGACCTTTGCTTCAAATTTTCTGGATGGTTAGCTTTTTTGTCTCTAGTTAATTAAATCCCACTCTCTCCTTCTGAGTTTGTCACTGGAGATAAATTTCCTCTTGACATGTTTTTTGATTACTGTGGCCTTGAAAAATATCAAAATAACTTCGGATAAAAAAAGTTACTTGTTTAAAAATATTCTCTTCCCAGAATGAGCTGTTCTGTATATAGTACCAACACTGAGGCTGAGTTGAATAGAGCCCCACTGTTGAAGTAGTTCTAACACTTAGAATCTCAGAATATACTGAGTTGGAAAGTAGCAACAAGGATCATTGAAGTCCAACTCCTGATCCTGCACAGGACACCCCAAGAGTCGCACTGTGCATCAAAGCATTGTCCAAATGCTTCTTGAACTGTCAGGCTTGGTGCTGTGGCCCCTGCCCTGGAGTGCCTGTTCCAGTGCCCAACCTCCCTCTGGGTGAAGAACCTTTTCCTAATATCCAACCTAAACTTTCCCTGACTCAGCTTCATGCCAGTCCCTTAGGTCCTATCCCTGGTCAGCAGAGAGAAGAGACCAGTGCCTGTTCCTCCACTTCTCTTTGTGAGAAAGTTACAGACTGCAATGAGGTCTCCCCTCAGTCTCCTCTCCTCCAGGCTGAACAGACCAAGTGCCCTCAGCTGCTCCTCTTACAGCTTTTCCCTCTAGACCCTTCACCATCTTCATTGCCCTTCTTTGGACACTCTCTAACAGCTTGATGTCCTTCATATATTGCAGTGCCCAAAACTGCACACAATGTTCAGGGTGAGGCTGTTCAAGGTGAGAGCAGAGCAGAGCAGGACAATCCCCTCCCTCGCCCGGCTGGTGATGCTGTGCCTGATGCCCCAGGTCAGGGTTGGCCCTCCTGGCTGCCAGGGCACTGCTGACTCACATTCAACTTGCCATTGACCAGGACCCCCAGGTTCCTTTCTGCAGTGCTGCTCTCCAGTGTCTCCTTCCCCAGTCTGTATGTACATCCAGGGCTGCCCATCCCAGGTGCAGAATCCAGCACTTGTCTTTGCTACCTCGTTGCTGCTGACTTGAAGAATCAGTAGTGGGTAATAGAATGCTATACCAGACTGGAGAGTTTTCTAATAACATCCCTTACCTGCACCCCAGGGAGGCAGAGGACTTCCCTGTGTGTTGGGTCTGGTCAGTATATCAAGTCCTGTGGGTCCCTCAGAAGTGTGTCACCTATGACAGCTGCCCCTCTTTTTCCTTAACGGAGGTGGCTGTGATGTGTGTTACTGTCATCGGACTTTAAAAACTTCCTCAGCTTTTTGCTTTCTCTTCCTGTTCCTGCTGTTTGACAGTTTTCCCAGAGAAGAAGCATTTTTCACTTCTAGCTGTCCTACTTAAGTCTTTTTGTGTCCACAGATTGCCACATGTTTTGTATCTCCCTCTGCATTGGGATGTTATTTTAGTAGGACTGAATGGCTCAGCTGCCTGGCTGTGAGTAGTATTTTTTAAATTACTGCCTGTGTGTTATTAAAGATTTCTGCAATTTTTGGTATGTTTTTCAGTTTCTGCTAAACTGTTTTCTTTTAATAAACTGAGTAAACTAAGCTTTATTTTAATAAACCTTCACACTCTAACCTGTATGTGGTTCTTGTCTCTCTTGCATCTCGTTTCATGGATCACTTACTTTTTCCCATTTCAGAACCCCCAGATTCCTTAACTTAGAGGATTTCAGTGTAGGAAAATAACTTTGTGATAATAGTACCTCCTTGATTATGCTTTGTTGAATATTCATGTCTCTTTACCAGGATATATGATTGCCTTAGGATGTTCTTTGGAGATACTGTCCTGGACATGCCAGAGAAAGGCCTCAGCAGTTTAATTTTACAGGAATTGTATTCTGTGTTGGCATCTTTTTTATATGAGCTGGATTTACTTCTGTATCTTTTGAACAAGCAAGAGCTTGAAACTTGAAATTACTCTTGTGTAGGACTAATACTATCTGCTTGGGGCATTGCTTTTACTGTATGACAGTTGTGGTTGTTTCTAGTGGACATGGAGGTTTTCTGAAGTGAAGAAGGGTTTTGTGTTCTTGATCCTTACTGATAGCACACAACAGTGAAATAAACCTTCTCATGGTCTACAGAAAGAATTACTCGTCCAGGCTTATTAGGTAATAATTGTTCTATATATCTGAAACAGTATCAACTAGTGAGGAGCTTCCTTTATGTTTCTTCAGATTGTTCTGGTCCTTGACTCCATCTCAGTTGTTTGCCACATAGTAACAGAGGTTTTTGGCACTAATTACATATTGGCCACACTGGTTTGGGCTAGTGGCTAGATAGGGACATAAAGATCTGTAATTACTTGTTGTAGTAGATATTCAACAGCACAGATTCTTTAGCTATGATTAACCAGCTCTCTATGAGTCAATTAATTAGTGTTAAACTAAAATACTAGACTTAAATGAAGGCTGCTGATGTTGGACCCTCGTTGTAGAAGAGATGCACCTAAACCTGCCCATCCGTGTGATTTATGTTCTCACAAAGCAGTGTAGTTTTAGTGCTGGTATTTTGTCCCACTGCCCTTGTGCATTTCACAGCTTTGCTGCAGCCAAGTACTGCTGTGCCACTGCTAAGAAATGGACTTCTACTAATCTGATGTGGGAGAGAGATTAAATGGGAAAACGTGCTACCAATCATCTTTGAAATAACTTGCAATAACCAGTTAAAAACTGCTCATAATGCCTTTACTAGATACATGCAATGGGTGGGAAACCTGGATATTGGAGGGGACTTGAGCTTTCCCTGATGTTCGCACTCAAATACAAACAGTCAATGAAGATTTTAGCTTTATCTGCTGGGGAAATGGTTGGTGTACTAGAACAGCATTTAATGCACTGCCTTCTCGAGTATTTCCTATTAGCATGTTTAATAAGGCACTCTAATATCCCCTTAGGTTGACTGTCATTACTGAAAGCTGAAGTGTTAACTGTAACAGAATGAAAGGCCTCTATGAGACTATGAAAAGGCTTAATTTCTGTTTAGGTTGGGCAGTAAAATTGTAATATGTTGTGGAGCTGTCTGTAGAACAGATGTGGCTGATTGTTGGCAGCTCCTGTATGAGTGTCTGTGAAAGTTAATGGTCTTTTAAAATAAGCATCCTTTGTAGTTAAAATGTATCCCTTTTTTCAGTGATAGGTGTTCTTTCCTCCACAAACCGTTTAAACTGATTATTCTGTAGATTGACAGTAAAGACTCTACAGTTACTGTGCAACTTCTCGTCAGTTCTTTCAGAAAGTTAACCAGTGTGTTGCCCTAATCCTCCTGAGTGTTGCTAACTACTCACATGTGAGCAGTGTTCTAAAATTATCCATTGGCAAGAAACCTGTTTTAAGCAAAAACCTTAGAGTATAATTTTGTGGGAACACAACTGAAAGAAAATACTCGATGGAAGTCTCTTTGTCTGTATAATCTGACGTCCTCCTGGGGTCAGTTGTGTTTCCAAGGCACTAAATTTAGATTGCATGTCCAGTATCCAAGATGTAAGAAGTTTATTAGATTTCCTGCAAAGTTTCTGGAAGAAAGCATTAGCCTGGTGTTCAGCTGTGGCTTGGCAAGTTTCCTGCTGTTACCTTTGGAATTTGCTATTTAATTACACTTTCCCCTTGCCCCCATAAAAAGACTCACCTTGACTTTGTATTCAAACTTTCTCGTATCATAGCAACCTCTGCTAATATTTAATTCCTGATTCTCTTTGCCATAAACTTGCTTCTTCATCAGGTTGCCTCTACAAATCCTCCATCTGTGGAATCATTTGCTAAAGCTGCTTAAAATCCTTACAAGCAGAATAAACCATTGTGGCATGTTTTTTAATTACGTGAATTTTAAAGTTGGTAGCATTAAAGTTTAACATTTAATGAAAACTTGCTCTTACAAGTTCATTCTAAGATATGTGAGATACTTTATCTTGGTGAATTACCTCAGTACAGCTTTATATGTTAGTGAAAGATGCCTCATTCCCATGAGTATTCTGAAACAAAACGGTTTTTTAACTTCTGCCTTTTCATTTGGAACTCCTAACTACATATTTCTTTAATGAGCTGTGTATGTTCTTTGTTGTTAATAGAGATTAATGGTCGAGTTGCTTTACTTTGAAATAGGATCAGGGATAGCATCACTTTTGTATATGTGTGTGTGTGATTATTTTGCATCCTAATTTTGGTTTCCATCTGGGCAGTCTGTAGTCCCATGGCAGTTCAGACCCCTCCACTGTCATACCTAGTCCTGTTGGGCCAGTGCAGTCTTTTGATCTCACTGTAAACTGTTTAACGGAGCTGCGTGGTACAAACCCCTCAACAGGCAGGTGGATATCCTTTTAGCTGGTTGTATTCCCTGGTTTACCTAGTGTTAATGCAAAGGGTCAGCTGGACAGAAGGAGGGACAGAACCATGGTACAGAGACACCAGCTCCTGGATGTGCTTCCTTAGCACTTCTAGTTAACCATCAGTTCTCTTTATTCCCAAGCATGAAAGGCTGACTGAGTTGCATGAGGGTTTTTTTAAAGTTACCCATTTTTTGTCACCTTTCTCTTATGTTTATGAACCTCCTGGGTAGTCTGAACAGCAACAACAAAAGTTTGTCAGAAATCCTTCCCTCTGTTTTTGATTCTCCTGACACTGGTTGTTGGCTGATGCCAATGAAACAACTGACACAACCCTACTGCCTTAGAGCTTTTTTTATTATGCTAGGAGTAAAAGTGGGTCTCATTCAATATCCTGTCTCCGGGTTGTTTTTGCTCATCTTGTGTTTTTATGATGTACCTTCCCTCCTATCTGCTGGAGATATAACTGGAGCTGTAGTGGAAGTCTTGCTCTGGACAGGGGTGCATTTATATCTGTCTGATCTTGCAAAAAAAAAAGTCTTTGAAACTATTCCATCTCCCTAGCATTTATTCTCGAATGCTTTTTATAAACAAGAACTTGGATTCCTTCTTTAGTCCTTGTGTTTTGCTACCTTAATCTCATTTCTTGAAATGTATTTTTAATTCTAATTAACCTAGGAGTTCTCCTTCACTGACTTTTTTATCTCCTGTCAGTAGGTTTGTGGACTTCATTCCAGAAGTTCTTAATGAATTCTTTATGATGCTTACATGTTCATACTGGAAATACCTTTCTGGATGGTGATGCGATTCTAAAATGTCTTCTCACACCTGCATTCTATTGATTGTCTTAAAATTGAGCTGTGTACTGTCTTGTCTCAGCTTTCCAATAGTCAGTCTGCAGATGATAGAAGGAGCCCTGGTAATTAGTCTCCTAAGTGATGTTAGGAGTGAAAAAAACATTTAGTACAATGATTTCAGCCCTTTGTGTGATCTGATGCTTCACGTATAATAATTAGATGCATCTTCTGGTCAGAATTTAAGGAACCTTTGTTATGTTTTTTCTAAGGTATATTCTTTAATGAGGACAGAAATTTCATTCCTTGGTTACTCAACTGGATAGAGACTGGATTTGCCTGCGTTCTTGTCTCAGATTTCTCAGCTGTGGTGCACAACCTTCTCTGACAGATTTCCAGTTAATTGTTTTCATTTTCTTTTTCTCATGTCTTGTCACTTCTCGGCTTTAGTAGTTAGGTGGTAATACACTTGCCTGCAGCAAGAATCTTTTATTTGGTGTGAGCAGTTTAACAGTGAGAGCATATTAAAAAGTGTAAATAAAGGCATTCTCATATGAAAGATTAAGGAAAGATTCCATTGCAGCCATATTTGTTTTGCTAGGAAAGCTGCTCTTTGTTTTCAAATTTCTTTAATATGCAGCTATTAAAATAATCATATAACAAATGCTGGTTATGTATTTTAGAGATTTTTATCCTTGACTAACATTTAATGCCTTGCTTCTGACTACACATTTTCACAAGAACCTGCTCTCCTATGTTCTAGTGTGTCTTAAATTGAAATTAGAGAAGAAAGGTCTGGAGAACATTGATGCATTCTAAGGCAATTAAAAGCAAATCAGTAATGTAAACAACACTATAGAATCTAAAGCATTATTTCCTTAAAATTATAGGATTTTTTCCCTTAATTTGATCTGTTTCAGAATAGTAATTTTTACTCACAGTGGTTTTTTTAGAAAGAACTTTGATTTGTGCCTGAATGCTTGCTGGGTGGCAGTCAGGTAAGCTGGGAAGGCTTTCCTAATTGTCTCCTCCCTGGTTCCTGAAACTTCCTGCCATACACTGTTTCCGACTCAGAGTAGCAAAGCGTATGTTTTGATATTGAAATGATATCTGAAAATACGTAACAAATGTGATATCTGAATTGAGGTTTTTGCTTGAGTGTTTTGAACCTATAGGTTTTGAGGCACACAGTAGAGCAAGTAAGGTCTAAACAGAAAGGCTCCATTAGACAGCAATGTTGTGAAAAGTCTCAGAGTGAGAAAGCTGGTGTGGAAGTCACAGAATTACAGACTCATTTTTATTGGAGATCCACATGTGGAGATGGTCAAGGCCTAACTGAGCATCGTTCTGGTCAGCCTGCTCTAGCTGACCCTGCTTGAACAGTGGTTGGACTAGATATCTAAACAATTTTGTGTGATTTTGAACTAGTACTCATAGCTCCTTGGGCTTCCCTAAGAAATCTTGTGCTGTTCATTTCAGGTTTTATAACAAATAATTTCAACTATTGTATTAATGCTAGCTGAATAGCTGGTATCAGTGGCTTGAGATGTGCAAGCTTCCCCTTTCTTATTCCTGTACTCATTAACTGTAGAAAGAATGAAATAGAAACAGTGAATCTGTTGTCATGGTGCCTCTTATTTGACTGTTTACAAACACATGTTAACATTCATACTGCCCTTATGTTGTGCAACAGGCTTTCGCTTCAGCTGTGTGTGGCAAATGTTGTGTTAGCTGGGGCTGCCAGTGGTCCTAGCAGTGTGTCAGGGCAGATGGTGTGCACTGAACATCAGTGATAGCTGTTGGTCTGGCCTATGGCATGGCTCTGCTTTTTGGATGTATGAGAAGCGTTCGGCTGGCATATTTTGAGCAAGATTTCTCTACAGGTTCTGTGTAAAATCAGTCTTTGTTAACAGTTGAATGGGAGGAAAAATAGCTTTTTTACACAGCATATGTTGGTTTTGGTTGTGCACATCTTTCATACTGCTTCCCTGTAAAAACCACATAGAGATGTTGTCGTCTTTACCTCTCAAATTAGCTTCACTACTTGATTACTTATGTCAAAGTTATCCTTCTTGGAACTGTATGTTAAGATGTACAGGAGGATGCCCATGCTACAGTGGGGGAATGAACCTGTGAGGTGGTGTGCCAAGGCAGAGGGGTGGCTGGGGAGCAGAAAGGCCCACACTCCCTGGGCCAGGGCTGTCATAGCTGCAGGACACTTCTCCTCTGCTCTGGTGGCAGCTGCTGCCTCCTGCGGGTCCTCAGTGCCTTTTGTTTGCAACAAATGGACACACTCCTGTCCTTTCCCATAAAGGCTTTTCCCCTATATGTGCTCTGTCTCCATCGCTTTATTAGTTCAAATAGTGACATAAAAGGTGTGAGAGAAATATCTCTAATAGTGGGCTGTGTCTGAAAATTCGTTTCTCTGTCAAACTTGCTAAGGACTATTTCAATGCTTTTTTCCATGGTGCCTTCTGGTTGGCTTTGAAAAATGGTTGAATAAATTTTTAATGCTTTTGTTTTTCCCCTGGCACTTTTATGTGGGTTTTTTATTCCATGTGGGTTGCTCAGTCAATAGAAGGAAGAGGCATTGCCATGTCCTGGGAGGCTCTGCCGGGAGCTGGGTTATCATGCTGAGAGGATGCTGTGAGTATTTACCTATTGCAACAAAGGATCTTCTGATGCCATTTTGTTATTAAACAATCTATATTCCTCGCTTAAGCTTTTTGGAGGCTCCCAGCAGTCCTGTCAGGCTAACCTTGTTGCTAAAGATGATTTTGTGCTCTTAGTTTGGTGAGTCAGCCAGGCAGCGGGGCACTGGCCGAAGCCTCTGCCTGTCTTAAGACGGAGCCCTTCTGCTGTGATGTGAGCCAGGAACTGTAGTTGTGCTTCAGCAGTCATGTGCATGCCTTGAGTTGGCTCCTTTTCTTGGTGGGGCTGTGGCACTGGCCTGTGCTGGTGTGGGGCTGTCCATGTGGACCCACTGGAGTGCCCCAGGCTGGAAGTTGTGGTGTCTCTGATGGTGCTTGGTTGTGCTCCCCATGCTCAAGTTGTATCTCTGCTGGCTTGAGCTGAAATGTGGGTTTGCGTGTGTGCTGCCAAGGTACTTCAAGTTTTAACTGCAAAAGAAATTGCTGTTGGTTGTCGCTGTTGTTTCTTTTAAGGAAATAGGGGTATAAATTGCCTTTAAATGAGAGCACAACTTCGTTGCTGGATTTGGACCACAGCTTGTGCCACACTCAGCTCTGCTGAGATTAGCTCAGTTGGTTAAACTTGGTTGTAGTAATGCCAAGGTCATGCGTTCAATCCCCTGTGTGGGCCCTTGATTTAAGAGTTGGAGTTGATGATCCTCGTGGGTCCCTTCCAACTCAGAATAGTCTGTGAGTCTGTGAATACACTGTTGAACACTGTCTTTATAGTTTATGTGTGTGTGTGCGCTCCTGTGTGTGTTCCTCATGGGCATTTCTGTCTGTTGCACAAATATCTTTGTTCCCTCCCAGCATCTTGTGCACCCCCATCCTCCTTGCTCGGGGGGTGGAGTGTGGGGCAGAAAGGGCCCTGACTCTGTGCAAGAACTGCTCAGGAATTAAGTAAATATCTCCCAGTTATCAACACAGTTTCCAGTGCAAATCCAAAACAATGCCCTATACCAGCTACTATGAAGAAAATCTAAGCCTACGTCAGCCAAAACCAGCACAAAATGTTATTTTATGATGAAAAAGCAATGTAGTATCTCTTTCGATTTTGTAACTGTAACTGAATTTACTCTTGCAGGTGTAGCATCTATGACTGTGCCAGTGTACATCGCAGAAGTTGCTCCACCGCACTTAAGGGGCAGATTAGTCACCATTAACACCCTGTTCATCACTGGAGGGCAGTTTTTTGCAAGTGTTGTGGATGGACTCTTCAGCTACCTCGCAAAGGACGGGTGGAGGTTTGTGAGTCTTCCTTGCTAAAAGCAAAACCAGCATAGTCGTGGTTTGGTTGAGAGCTGTTAAAATTCATATTGATAGAACAGACTTTACGCATAAAGTGGCCAAACTGTATGCTGAAATAGGATTTTAATAATGAATTCTTGCCAAAATAGATCCATACTGCTTCCACTTAAGCTTAACATTCACACTATGTGTAGATTTATTTTCTTTAGTAAACTTTAAAGTGGAAGAGCAATAAATATGCATCACAAACTTGAATGATTGTCATGATGTTTATGAAAGTAGCTTTCCTTTTGCATTTAGAATAATTACATGCTGATTATTCAACAGGGAAATTTCCAGTAAGTATGATGCTGTATGTGCAAAGGAGAGGTGAATTTCAAATATTCTTCATCTGAGCAGTAGTAATCTAATCAGAATTGAAGTAAAAGGTATTGTAGCATAACTTTATAGTTAAAAGTTTTTATTATAGGATAATATGAATCTCTTGTACTCTGTTTTATGGATAATATGTTCTTCTTGCAGATATCACTTAAGTGTTTCTGGACTGCAGTCTTATACCTGCTGTCTTTGTAGTGATGTGTCATTTGAGAGAGATGAGAAATTTCAGTGGCTCAGTATTTTACTTGCAGAGCTGACTTGGGTAAAACAATGAACAGAAATGTGTAGGAGGAATAACTTACACCATACATTCCAACTCTTGGAAACTTATGCTTGATTGTAAGTGGTTTTCTTTTGAAACACAATTGAGAAAGGGACTCATGTTGTTGTAGGGCCTTAGATTTCTATTGCTACAGCCTGGAATTGCTTTACCATTGGAATATTCTAATTTGAAGGATCCTCTCCCTCATCCCCCAAAACTTGAAACAAAATATATTTATGTTCTCTAGCTTTTAAGGAAGCTGCATATGGACTTCCAGGTGTGCTGATCTTTGAGGTTTAAGTTGGAAACAATTAAATTGGATCCAGGTACACAGAAGCACTTGGAAGCTGATCTTTCCATAGTATGTAAATAAACATGCATAAAAAAGTTGATGTTTTCTTAATGAATCTATGGCTTAATTTATGTGTGACTGAAGGTTCAAGAAGTTTGATATTTTAATTTTTTGTCCATCTGATTGTTTCCTTTACCTTCCTTGTAAAAGATACCACATTTTGACCATAAGAAAAAGGTCACTTCATGCCAATTTTGTTTAATTTTAGTTGAATTTTGAATTTTAGCTCTGCTTTGTGCATTCTGGGTACTTCAGCTCACATGAAAATAGCATTTTGCATTTTACATGAAGTTTTTGATGACCTTTTCATTATAATGCATCTGCATTCACTGGCAGACTATGTGTTCTCTTATGAAGAACTGCAAAACAGCCTCCACTGAAAGGAAACCTCAGTTTCATAGGATTGCAAATCCCTTTTTGCAGGTGCCCTTTTGACAAAGTTAGTGGCATGCAGTAATGCATTCCAAGGGAAATACAAACTGAAGTATTTGATCCTTGATTCTAGTTATGTAGTAGCTGCTTTATTATTTTAAATTAACTTTTAATCTTAATAATTGGCTAATACAATGACTCCCTGTGTGTGGGGTTGGGTGGGAGAAACAGACAAGCAAAGATATTTATTTAGGAATGAAGCTCTGAGTCACATTTACTGTTAGAGGCATTGTGTACTTTCTGGTCAGGCAGATTTTGAGTTTAGGTGACCTCAGTGGTTGAGGGTTCAGCTGAGGGAACTTGTGTGGATGTGAATCTGTTTCTGGGTTTTTTTCCAATTAGTGCCCTGACACATGGAAGGTAAGAATGTGTTTGTAATCTGTGTGTTTTAGTAAATACTATCATACTGGAATTAAAATACAGGCTAATGAAGTATCTGACAAGTGTTGGAGCTGCGTTTTTTGTTTAGTAGTTCAGGTGAACTAAGACAGTCCCTAGCTCAAAAGATTGCCAACCTTCTTTGGAAAGGGTCAGAGAGCTGGTGTTGCCATGACATACAAATCAAGCAGTGACACACACGGAAGTGACCATCTTCTGATAAGTTACTTTGTAAATATTTGTAATTAAAGTGGAAGACAGGGCTGAAGGCAATAATCATTGTCAAATGCAGATTTCATCTTTTTGGAAAACACTGTTTGGATACCTTAAAAAGGAACGAGGCCCTCACCCACTGAAATGCTGCACAACTGTTCTGAGAACTTCTACATTGGTATAACTTATTCTTCTGTTTGGAATTAAAAAACCCCTAATCTGTTGTAATTCAGACCTTTTAAACTCTCTGAACTGAGAAGATTAAAGTAAAATGTAGAACCTGTGGATTGAGTAAGAGTAGGAGTTTGGGTGTTTAATCAGAGCAGTGCGAGATGCTGACTTTTGAAAATTTCCAGTGATGGACATTTTCATTTTGCAAGATGCCTTATTCAGATACTCAGTCACTCTTAATGTGAAGAATTGGTTTCCCTCATCTTTCATCTAAATTTTCCATATTGCAACTTGTGACTATTGACTCTTGTCCTTTCTCAGGGTGTATCTGAGAAAGTCTCTCTCCTGTATGAACTTCTTTTCAGTTACGAAAGACACAATTAGATCTCTTCTTGCTCATCTCTTTTCTGGGCAGCACAAACCCAGTTCTTTCAGACTCTTATTTTTTGTCACACACTCCAGTTACACGACTGTCTGAGTGATCCATTGCTATTCCTGGTTTGCAGCTTTCCCTCCTGTTGGTGGTTCCTGTCTTCCAGGTCCAGCACGGTGTGTTGAGTGTGAGGAGCAGTTGTTTCTGCAGCCTGCTGGCATGTGCTGGATAACTTCTGCCAAGGCAGCAGTCCTGTGTTTTACCTGTGTGCCAAGTACTGCTCTGCTGGATTGAGGGAGCAAAGCGAAGTTTAACTGTTGATAATGCATTGTGCAGAAACAGGCTATGACCTCAGTGACAAGGTATCCAGGTATTCTCAGCTGCAGTGATGGAGCTGTTAATTGGGGATGGTACACTTGTCTGTCCTCAGCTAGTTTATTGCAACCTGAGGCTGATCAGGGAAGGGTATGGGTGGCCTGTGATGTGGAAAGAGTGGATAGCAAACTCATGGAGAGAAGTCACTCCTGAGTCATTACATACAAGAAGAAAAATTACAACAATTACTGTAACTTGTAGTGACTGATGGCTAAGTATTGGAGTGCCACAAAGAAACAATAAGAAGCTTTAATTTTTCTTGACTCTTGTTCTTGGAAATGCTGGATATTAAATTTAAAAGAAACCAAAGAGAACAAATATTTGACTTGACCCTTATGTCAGGTTAGCTTTATAAACCCTGCTAATGCCATCTTAATAGTATTGCAGCAATATGTCAGAGAAGAAGAAATGTTACAGCAGACTTATTAAATTTTGTGCTGGATTTTTTCAGGTCTGCTAGACATCTGGCTTCCAATGCAAAGTCTTGTACTCTGTATAGGAAAGAACTATATTAGATTTCTGGAAGCTGGCTCACTGCATGAAATGTCTAAAATTGCCAGCCTTTACTCTAAATTGGTTATATCAAAATGACTTGATCTGAAAATTGGAGCAGCTCTTGAACTTACAATGGATGTACATTCTCAGCTGAATGTTTTCCTTCTGGCCTGCTCCTTGTGGTCAACTTTGACCAGAAGTTTGTAGATTGGGAACTATCTTTATTGAGGGAGTGCTTTCTGTACATTCTTTTATATCTTGCCTGTGATAAACAATCCAACAGAGCCCAGCTGGAAGCTTCAGGAGCCTCAATTGATTTGGCCTGCTAAGGCAATCCCATATACCCAATTGTTTAGTTCTGGAGGCTGTGCTGCACATAAGGGAGTGAAGGGCTTTGGAGGAGCAGGAATTAAGTGGTGTGAGTCTAAAGGACTGTTTACATAGGTGTGTTAAAACATGCTTTTGATTGCAGTTTGATAGAATACAGCAATGGTGTTTTTAATCTCTGTGGGTTTGTTTTACTCTTCATTTGAAATAGAAAAGGCTTTCTAATTACCACTCCAATGAAGATATTGAGTGTACACTTTGGTGAGCTCCATTTTGGTATTTGTGTAAACTTATTTCTATATACAGCTACCAAAATGTTTGTGGAGAGGGAAGAGCATAAGAAGAAATGATGACATTAATGAATGGGAACAGCAGTGAAAGAGACATGAGAACAGTAGGGAATTAGTGACACAAATGTTGGCTGAAGACTACTCAACTGATAAGCCTTCCACAAGCTTTATGTTTTGAATTTATTTCCTTCCTTATGCTTTTCTTTTTTTAACTGATGATGAGCTATACCATTCTTAGAGTGTTACAAAATAAGAGTTGCTCACAGACTTCTTTCTAGGGTAAGATTTGCTTTTATGACCTTTGGAAATTTTGGCTGGTTTTAAGAAGGACTTGAGGGCTCAGCTCGGGGGTGAAAAGACTGGCCTGGCATGCACATAGTCCTGGGATGGCCATTCTGTTTGCATTGCCTTTTGGGTGTTCTTTTCACCAGTCTCCAGTTTTCTGTTCTGTTGTACTGCCCACATTTTTCTTCGTTAAATCCACAAATGCCTCTAAGAAAGCATTTTTCCATTTTCACTGAAAATGCATTTGAACTTGACAAATACATTCGGTTCATTGCCTTGAAACAAGATTTTCAATAATAGTTATGCTCTTTCCCACTCTATTAGCAATCTCATTTTCTAGCATGCTTCATGAAAACATCCAGGTGAGAGACTGCCAAATCACCTGTGTGAGAACATACATCCTGGGGTATGAAGAGAGGATCTAATGGAGAGATTAGCAAATCTCCTTAATCTCCTGACTGATGCTGAGGTGTGAACCTGTTCATGCGTACAGGCTGCTTCAGCCTTCAGAGGGCCTTGTTTCTGGAGGTGTTTTAATGATTCTGTCCACTGATGTGAAACCCATGATAGCTCTGTGTAAAGTCTTTAATGGAAGTGAAAACAATATCAGTAAAGTGTAAATGGGAAAAGGCCAGATTTAAAAAGCAGAACAAAATTATATATTGTTCTGCAATTCTTGTTATCCTTCTTAGTTTTATTGAAGGAATAAAAAAAGTGAAGTGTATAGACCAGAACCACCCATGAAAATTGGTGTTATGCTTGTGTTCCACAGTCTCTTACCCCACTTTAGATGGACTGAATGATGGTGTCCCTGGGTGTTGTCACAGGTGTCAGTGCTGATCCTGGGAAGGATAACTCTGCAACCAGTGGTAATTCCCTGCTGAGCAGAGAACGAGCCTTAATGCTGTAAATAGTAACGCCCTGGGCATCTAAAATGCAGTTTTGATTTAAAACCTGACACTGTGTCTGACTGGAGATTTAAAAGCAGACTCTCTAAAAGATCTGGTGTAAATTGCTCTGCTGGTGAAGTGAAGTTTTCCAGTATTTTTGCTTATAGTCAGAAATTTTAAAAAATAAAATGATCTCATGTGTCTGTGTGTACATATTGCTGTCCAAATTACGCATTTTTCTACGTCTCGTTTTGGGGGTAGTTTGTTTTTGTATGTCTGAAACAGCCAGATTTCAGGCTCATTTTTGCCATTGACAACACCCATTTGTTCTCTGTGCATTTGCTTTATCTTTCTGTTATGTTCTACTGCCGAGTTTATCAGTTTCCAAAGTAGTGGAGTGTTTCAGGTGTTTTATTTAGTCTGACTTAGTGTCTTCAGGATGAGTGGGAGAATAGTCAACATATCCTTGAGATTTCCTGGAAATG
This sequence comes from Sakesphorus luctuosus, assembly GCA_013396695.1. Lineage (NCBI taxonomy): Eukaryota > Metazoa > Chordata > Aves > Passeriformes > Thamnophilidae > Sakesphorus > Sakesphorus luctuosus. The sequence goes on along the minus strand of VWZD01002805.1, from coordinate 449,252 downwards.
AAAGAAAGAGTCATGTTTTCCAAAATACTTGCAGAATATGATTCTTGCCCCCTTAACTTAGGGTGAGAAAGAATATGAGGAGAGAAAGATTTGATCTGTAAACTACAATTTCAGTAGCTGTAACTGACTCTTCTTACAGTATGTTTTTGTAGGCATTTGTTTTGGCAGATATTTATGTATTTGCATATTTCTTTCCAGGTACATGCTGGGCCTGTCGGCTGTTCCAGCAGTGATACAGTTCCTTGGGTTCCTGTTTCTTCCCGAAAGTCCGCGCTGGCTCATTCAGAAAGGGCAGACCCAGAGAGCCCGGAGGATCCTGTCTCAGATGCGTGGCAACCAGGCCATCGATGAGGAGTATGACAGCATCAAAAACAACATAGAGGAAGAGGAGAAAGAAGTTGGAGCAGGTATGCTGAGTGCTTGTTGGCTTTTCTGCCTGTCAATCAGGAGATAAAAATCTGAAGAAATGTTGAAGTTGTAGCCTGTGGGAACTTGATGTGTTGCTTTTTCTTGTCTGTTTTTCTCTTTTAAGTATTTCATACAGTGATAACTTCAAAAATTAATAGATATTTCTATGATCCTGCAGCTTTGAATTAGGTTCTCATTTCTTAAATGAGGAAAAAGTAAATTTGTGTAGGAGCCTAAGTTTATACTACCTACACTTATGTGAGCATTGTATTCAAAAATTACTCAGTTTAAGAATGCACATCTAGAAGAGTGGAAATAAATAAAATAAGTTTTGGTTTCTTTCATCTGTGGAAAAGGCCAAACAGACAGTAGGGAGGTCAGAAGGCCTTGTACATGCCTGAATGGTCCAGAGGCCCCTTTCTAGCCAACAGTGTTCTAGACAGGGAGCCTTTGGAAAGATGTACAAAACTAGGCCAGTAACACAGAGATTCAGTTTCAGTAAAGGCAACTTCTAAAAGCCTGTTTGTTCTGCCCCCAAAAGAAAAAGCATCTTAATCAAATCCTTTTTTTCACTCTTTTGTATCCTTGCGACATATTTCCTCAAAACTTTATTTACTTACAAAACAAGGTTACCATTTGATTGACTTTCTGTACTCTACGTATTTTTCCTTTGCTTTCTCAGGAAAGGGTTAACTTTGGAGTCTCGAGTAAGGCTCTTAAGTAAGAGTAATCTTAATTCTTGCTTCCTTAAACATTGATAGGAAAATACTGCAACTTCTCAGAGCTGGTGGAAAGAAAAATGCAAGTTGCTTTACATCTGTGTACATTGAGATTCAACATACCTATTCTCACTGCCTCACTGAGTTTGACTTTGAACCTTAAAATAAATAATTATGTGTCTGGAAGAAATTATTTGACATATAGTTGAAGGGATTTTCAAAATATTCATCACTAGTGTGAGGCAAGGCTGTATTTTTTCTGTCCTATTAGGTTTTTGAGGCTTTGGATATGTTTTTTAACCGAGTTCTTTGGGAAGTGGGAAATGAAGTTCATTAAAGCTAATTTAATAAAAAGTGATGAAGTGGATATTGATAGAACAGTTTGGGCTTAAGAGTCCTGTGCTAAGATTCTTCATCCTAATTAGGATTGGGCTGTTCAGTTCTGTGGAAAACCACTTAATGTGTAATATTTAAGTTTTAATGCATTGTAGAAATAAAACGAACAGGCTTTTGGCCCACTCAGTCCTTTTATTTTGCATCCTTGGGCTATAGGGTATGACACTGTTTCTCTCTCTAAATCTTTCCCTGTGATGCTTTTTCACAATTGTAAACCCAATGTGGTGTCAGTAGTAGGATTGCCCCAGTTGTACTTGCACTGGCAACTAATTACAAGGTTGTTTTCTGAGATGTGCTTGGTCTTTTGATTTCCCCTGCACAGTCCCCCAAAAACTTGTTGTGTTTCTGGAGTTCAGTTAAATCAAGCACATTCCTAGGAGAAAGCTTGGTTACAGAAAATCATTGTTTTCTTCTCAAGTAATCAATAGCCCAAGGGCATTTAAAAGGTGAGTGTGGTTACAAGTCTGTGCTGTCCCATTTGTTATCAGTGCTGAGCAGACAGGCATTGGGTAGCTGTGGGCACTCTTGTTTTGGATTATAACTTGACTATAGTTGCACTTCATCTCAAGTTCTTCATTGTTATAAAGAGGTCTGTTGTGTGTCAGCATCAAGACACACATTGTTTTTGTTACCCTTCTGTGACATACAGCTTCTTACAAGTGGTGTTGAATTGTAATTGCTTTCATTTCTTGAGGAGCTGTCCAAATCCTCAGTATTGAATTTTGCAGTGTAGTGCAAAAGCAACTTGCTGTTCATGGTGTCATTGCCAGGTTTTCAGGTATTGACAACTTAAATGTGTGCTTCTTCAAAGACTTAGTGTTTTATTTTGCAGTGGGTATTTTAGTTGTGAGATTTTGTTGTTTCTTTGGGATTTTTTCTATATATTCCTATAATAGTTTTTCAAAATTTCTTCTCTTAGTGGCAGACAACTTTTTAAAGTGCTAGTTAATAACAGTGACAAATGACTGTAGTAATTCCTATCAGATATTCCAGTTTCACAAAAAATGTAATGACCCCAGACTGACAGTGTGTGTACATGACATTCAAGGAGAGATCTTTGGAGATTGGAAATAATCTGGCTTACTTTTAGGCTGAAATAGCTTTTCCTTTCTTGTCTTTTTCTTTCTTGAAAAAGAGTAGATGTTCTTTTTCATTGATTGATACACAACCATCTTGGCCAATTTCTTAGGGCTCTACTTTCTAAGTGAAACTAAGCCTGTGTTTGGCTCCTTTTCAGCAAGGGAGTAACAGAATGTAGCCATAACATATTCTTCAGTCCCACACTAAAAACTGTAGTGCCTTTTGTAAGTGTTTCATCAACTATTCTTATTATGGAAGAATGAAACATAGGGAGACTTCATCTGTGATGTTTAAGCCACCTTAAAGTTTGGGTTTAATGTGTGTCATAAAACCATAGAAGTTGCGTTTTTCACTTGGTCCTCAAGTAGCTTCTGTCTTCAAAATAACCAAAATGCCTTCAAGAACAAACTTCTGCTTCAGAAGTCCTTCCTACTACTGTGGGATACCTGTTCAGTGAATGATTTGCATTTGTTTACCCTTTCCAATACATTCAGTCAAATCAGTGCTGTTGATGCTTCTTACCAGCTTATATTTGAGCATTTTCAGATTGGTATCAGGAGAATAATGTCTCTTTCTGACAAATACTTTCCCCATGACTGGTTATGCAAATTACATTTTTTCTGGCAGTCATGGATACTGCTTTAGCCTGCTCTATTCTGTACTTGCAGTGTGAGCTTTGGGTTTTGTAACCTTGCATTTTGAGAAGTGAAGGGAAGGGCACTGCATTCTGCAGTAATATTGCAGGACAAGTCAAATCTTGGTCAAGTCCAGCTAGTCATCTTCTGTTAATGTCATTCCCCTCTCAGATGGTGGGACTGTAATGCATAAGCAGGCTGGCAATAGGAAAATCAAGGATAGAAGGACTAATGAGGAAGATTTTAGAAAAAGAATGTTCCGTGAGAGTTGTGAAAGGAGTAGTTTATAGGTGTGAAGTGGCCTTCCCTTCAAATGTGCTATGGATTTCCCCCAGACTCCCCAGTGCTTGGCTTAGGCTGAGACCTTATGGGAGAAAATGGTCAGCAGGAGGTTGCTGCTGAGGGATCAAAGACATTGCTGGGAGAGCTTTCTGGCACAACTCTTCCTAACAAAGCATGTCTGACTTCCACTGCTGCTGAATTGTAGTTTTTAGTACAGTTAAGGCAGAGATTCTGTACTGCACCTTAGTTAAAAACAGCCAATCAAATCATAGCAATGCAGGTAGGCACTGGCACAGAGGCTTAATACACGGAGTCATAGGATGGTTAGGGCTAGACGAGGGACCTTAAAGGTTATCTAGTTCCAACTCCCCTGCCAAGGGCAGGCAACCTTCTACCACACCAGGTTACTCAGAGCCCCATCCAGCTTGGTCTTGAACACCATCAGGGACGAGGCATCCACAACCTCTCTGAGCAACCTTTTCCAGTGCCTCATTACCGTCAGTAAAGAATTTCTGCCTGACATCCAATCTAAACTTACCTTCCTTCAACTTAAGGCCATTCCCCCCTTACATGCCCTTGTAAGAAGTCCCTGTCCAGCTTTCTTGTAGCCCCCTTTATATACTAGAATGCTGCTCTAAGGACTCTCCAGAGTCCTCTCCAGGCTGAGCAGCTCCAGCTCTCTCAGTCTGCCTTCCTAGGAGAGGTGCTTCAGCTGTGTGATAAATGTAGTGGCCCTTCTCTGGACTCATTACAATAGGTCCACATCTCTCTGGTGTTGGCTGTGGACTCCACAGCTGGATGCAGCACTGCCCACGGGGTCTCACAGGAGCAGAGAGGGACAGTCATGTCCCTTGACCTGCTGGTCACATCTCCTTGGATGCAGCCCAGAGTACAGCTGGCTCTCTGGGCTGCAGGCACGCACTGTTGGCTCATGTCCACCTTTCTGTCCACCAAAACCCCAAGTGCACTTCTCCTCAGGGCTGCTCTCAGTGCGTTCTCCACCCAGCCTGCATTTGTGCTTGAGGTTGCCCAGATCACTGGGCACTGTTGTGCAAGACAGTCTCAAATGCTTTGCACAAGGTGGGTGACTTCTCTTGCCCTTCCCTCACCCACCTCTGCTGTAACCCCATCACACAAGGCCACACAATTTGTCAGGCCATGTGAACAGGTGAAGTAGCTTGTGCTCCTAAGGGAATTAAAGGGATTTGTAATGTTAATTCCAGAGCAAGTACTTGGGAGTGAATTTAATGTGGTCATTTGTGCATAACAATAAAGCTGTCTAGCACACTTTTGGTAAAATTTTTACTGCCTGCCAATGTAGTGGTCATTTGTGACTGGAAAGAAATCGTTACAGCATCCAGTGGAGACATTTTGAATAGAACATTAATTTCCCATATGTTTGACAATCCTACAGTGATCAATGCAAATCATAGCAGAGCATCAGTTTGTACTGTCTTTTTGGGTGAAAGCGTCTGCAAACTGGGTGGGTTTTCCTCACACCCTTCCATGGAGCTGTACTGAGCTCTGATGTGCCAGGATATATGGTATTTCACGGGAAATCAGCAGTGATGAGTATAGCACTAACTTAGCATCTTGATGAAATGAACATCATTTGCATTAAGACTAGACATTTATTTTTGTGTAGATGAAGGATGTGTAACTATGAATCGTAATTACACCAGGGGAGCAGTGTAATCTCCCCAGCCCTATTTATCCCACATTTCTCTAACCTGTGAATTCAAGTTGAGATTCTTGACCTTATCTGCTATGTTTGTGGACCTTTGCCTTTTACTTTCTGTGGTTATCTGTGTAGAAGTGTCAACTTCTTATCATGAAGATGTCTTCTTTGCCCATGCTATGCTTATTAATTCTGGCTGTGTGAAGCTGCTGGAGCTCAGTGGGACATGGAGCCAAGCTGCTTCTGTGGAATTCACCAAACCCTTTGGAAAATCAATCATTACAATGTAATGTTGTTTAACCTACTATTCTGTGTCTGTACCAGAATGTTATGTAATGGACACTGTTTCTAGATTAGACATTTTCTTGTGTTTTCATTATTTTAGCACATTTTTTGGGTAATAGGATTTTTTTTGTAACACCAAGAAAGAAAAATGTCTCCATGTGACTTTTTTGGTCCTGTAGGCTTGACTCATTTGACTTTCTTTGCTGTATTTCCTATTGAATCAGGGCTTCAGTCTCCTTTTTATGTTTTATATTTCCCTGTTGGAGATAAATGTATTGTGATATCAAGGTGAAGCCACCTCACTGCTGTCAGGCTTCAGCTCATAATTTTACTCAGTTACCTGTCAGTTAAAATGCAGCATTATTAGGCAGGAGATTTGGGCCCTCAGTTCTTTCTGGTTCCAGTATATTTCTATTTCCTTTACATTTTCTTAAGTAATATTTTCACTTGTTAGCATTCCTGACTATGTCTTTGGCTGGAATAATTTGATGTGCATCTTTCTAGGGAGGTACTAGAAGCTTGCAGTGTTTCCATTCCTAATCATAATTCTCCCCTTGCTTCTGGGAGTCCTTTTTATCCTAAGGCCGGTGCCCGACATGCCTGGTGTTGAAAAAGAGATAGACATGCTTATTATTATTGGGCATCAGCTGGAATCTGATTTAATGAGCCTTGGTAATACTGTGGTGTTCTGGTAGGACTGTGCAGATCTCTGAATGATTCCACTTCCAGACACTAAAATCTGTATTTGAAGTTAATTTTTCTTTTATGGTAATAAGTGGCTTTTGTTACCTGTAACCATGAAATTTGTCGGAAGACTTTGGAGCAAAAGGAAACAAAGGAATTGGATTCAGGTCTGGTTGAAGAAATCCCCAATCCAATGTGGTTGATAAACATATCAGCCTGAAATTCTTGCTTCTGGCAGACTAAATGCCAGGGTCAGTTCCACGTGGTTTTGCCTCTCTGTTCTGTGGGATGCATCGCCAATGCAAGAGGTACTTGAAACTGATGTCTTAGTTTCATTCCTGTATTTTAACCATTTTACATGTAGAAATATTACTTTGTCTGTTCCCTTAAGAGCAAAAATTCTTCCTGTGTGTGTCTCTATATTGGAATTTGTTTTGAGTGGAACACATAAAAAAAGCCTCCTCTGGATAATTTAAAATTCATGCAATGCAGGCAAATGAAACATGTAGTTATTTGATCTTGAGAAAGTATACTAACTAAATTCAATGTATGATCAGATAACAAGTAAAAAGTTTGTACAAAACTTGGCAAGGAGTATGGAAAATATGAATTACTGTATAAAACAGTTGACAAAAAGAGAGAAGAAAATTTTTTGGTTCGCTTTAATCCTTAAAGTCTTCTAAAAGGCTGATTTATTCTTGCAAATACGACCTTTGAGAAATACAATGTAAAAAAAGCATTAATGTTTTTTACCTTATACAGAAACATGACTGCTATATTTTAAAAATAATAGTGTGTTTCTAGTATTATCTCAGAGGTCTGTTTATACTTGAAGAATCCTGCTGTTAGTGTGTGTGCCTGGCAGGGTGTTTTGAGTCACTCTTGCTTCAGTGGCTTATGATCAAAACAAACCCCATAATCTTTCCCCTTGGTTGTCAATATACTGACATAAAATGAACATTTATCTGAAAATGATAGTTAATTAATTGCCTGTCTGAACATCACATTCTCCTGGTTAGACTGATTCAGTTGTGTGTATTGGAACAAGCTCTTCTTTGCCTGAAGTCCAAACTGATTTCACCTATGGTAGTCCAGAAAAAAACTTGATAAAACTTCCTCTAAATATAGGGAAGCACTGAGAGGCAGGGCAGTTTGATTTAGTTTTGTTGCTTTTCGCCAGTTTAGATTCACCCTGAAAATTCTGGCTTTCCACGGACAGTGTTACTGGCTTTTTATGAGTATGCAGCTTCTTAAGCCTACAGAAAATTCAGCCTACAGGTGTGGAAAATAAAATTAAAAAGACTTCATCTCTTATCAGTTCAACAATAAATTTGAGTGTAATGATTTTGTTTTAAGCCAAATGGCATCACTCACAGATTGAAGCTGAATTTGCTGACGTTTGGGTAGTTCAGAATTGATACTCTTCTTCTGAGGTTGATTGTGGGATTAAATGTCTGGAAGCAGGATTGGATTGCACTTCAATACTAATGTGTCACTGAACATTCAGCTGCTCCCTGTGCTTTGTTTAGGAACAGGTATCTGTTTTGTGAAAAAAATAGGTTTTAGAGTAGAAAAAGTGTTTGAAGAGTTTGAAGACTAGTGATTGACATCCTTTCATGAGGGAACGGGATTTCTTTCTGACTCAAAAACTGTCTAAAGGAGAGGCCATGAGTAAGGATAATGTGTTTTGTTTCAGTCATGTCCAGGAGCATAGGAATTTCTAACTTGTGCTTGAAAAACAAACAAATCCCTGTGCTTCCCCACACTCCAATTTTAACTAGAATAGTTTATTTTTCTTTCTTGATATGAGCAGCCAAAATTAGACATTTTTGGCTGGCTGTCAGGTATTACGATTATTCCATGTTTATTGTCTGTTAGGGATAGATACAGTACTCCAAATTTATAGATAAGTATGTATTTATTTTAACACAAAACCTACTTGTTTTTATATTTAAACAAGGTAGTCCAACTGACTTTGACTAGCTGAGTTTTTAGAAGCTAATGGCTTCTGCCCCGAATTCCATGCCTTTTCAGAGCTCAGTTCAGTTCTGGAAAGGGATAAGCTAGACACATTTCTTGGATTTTCCAGAAGTAGTGCTTAATTCTATGACTTGGCCTGTTATTAAAAGCCTTTTATGTAATAGTACCAACTTTAAACAACATCTTTTACTTTATGCATTTACTGTAGTTCCTTCTCAGTAATCCAGGGGAAAAACCCCAAAATAGTGTTGCATGTGATGCATTTTGGGAAAGGTGTACAAAAGATCCCTAGCAGAAGTGAACTGGAAGGGCTTGGGGAGAATATTCATGGTCAACAAAAAGGAAAATGGATGTGCATAACACAAGTAATAGTAAAGGAAACAAAAGATGAAAAGGGGGAAAAAAGACAAAAAGAGAGCTGAAGAAGGTGGTTTTGGCTTTGTTGAGAGGCAAACCTCTTCTGAACAGTAATGGGACTTGTGCCTTAGTACAGAAATGTGAGAGAAAGTGAGAGGTGGGAGACACCTGTTTACTGTCCGTGACATCAGTGGTGTGTTACTGGGGGAGGGAGCACAAGGGAGCGAGTTGTGCTGGGGGAGAGAAGCTTGTGTCAGTAAAAGCTCATTGTAGGATTTTAACGTAAGAGCAGGAAAGAAAGGGCAGAACACATCTGCCTGAAGGAGCTACAATGCTCAGGCTGGCTCAGCATGGCTTGGGGTATCTGGCCATGGGCCAGCCCTGCCAGCCATGACAGCGCCATCACCCTACCAGACTGCAGCGCGAGGGGTTGTGCTGCTCCTCTCTGGTCTGAGCCTTGGGGTCAGCTGCTGGAGAGCAGGCTGTGGTTGGGGCAGGGTGCCTGCAGTGTGCTGGTTTGGGTGTGTTGGAAATGGGAAACATGATTCTGAATTTGCTGTGTGTGTACACTTGTGCCAGAGATGGGCACACGCTGCCCTCACAGCGGCATTTGCTCTTTGGGACTTGGTGTTTTTCTACCATAGTTACACTGATGTACTTTTTTCTCATCTGAAATTGTGGATCTGCTTTTTCTATTTATGTATATCATTCTTAAGGAGTGATAAAATTGCGGTACCTCTAGAGCTGATAATGATTTTCAAGAGCTCAGTTAATTAGAAAAAAAAGGAAAAGAAAGGAAGGCCTGGTTCTTCATCATTTCCCTGCTGGATGCAGCATCTGCACTGAATACACAATCCTAAGGTGAATGCTCCCACTTAAGCTGCCTGATTACATGCAAGAGGGATTTAGACAAAATATGCAGTGTTGTGTGAAAATGGTAATGGGTAAGGGGGGAAATTTTTTATAGGCTGCTGAGGAATAATTATAACACTTCGCTAAGCTTAGTAATATGATTCTATGAGTTAGCTCTTGGAGCGGGTTCTGTGGCAAGAGTTGGAGATAATCTTGCAGCTTCTTTGCTTTCTGAACTTGTGAAGATGAGGAGAAACTCTAAAATGGATTTGAGGTTTTTAATAACAATATTTGTATGTAAATGCTGCAGACAGGTAGCTGAGCTTTACCTATTGGTCCCATTTTTAGCCTTTTCAGCATAATCATTAAAATTTAAGGAAACTTTTTTTTAAATTAATGTTGTTTTGCATTTTTGTATGAACCACATCACTGCAGAGCTGACTCTTCCTCTGCAGCCTTCTATGTGACAGGTTTGCACAGGAGCAGGACTTGTTCCACCCAGCAGATGTTAATGGTTCTTCAACAGCAGTAGTTTGGCTTTGATTGTGTAGTCAGGGGAACACGATGTTTATACAGCCTGTTTGAATTGAAATATTTTGTTAATAGAGAGGAAAATGGGGTCTAAGCAGGGGTTGTACTTACTTCTTTTACATAAAGCCATATTCTGCTCCTACAATATAGTCAGGCTTTATTCTTTTTGAAGACCTTCATCAGGGTGTTTTCTGCCTAATTTTGGTCAATCCTCTTCTTTTTCTGTTGCCTTTTAAAGTAACAGCAATTTTAAGAGGTTTTTTTTATCTCTCCTCCTTTCCAGACACTTTGTTCTTCTAGTGAACCTGAGGGTTTGGTTCAGAATAAGCAGCTGTCCTTGCACACTGTCTGGTATTTAATCTGAAGTATTCACACACTGAACATTTCAGTAAATGTTGTCAACCAGTGTGACAACTCTCATAACTGGCATGCTGCCATGTGTGGATTCTGTTTGTTTGTCTTAAGATGGATTTGGGAAAAAAAACCCTAAAAAACTTTAATGTAGTTTATTGCTGAGTATGTTGCTGCAGTGACTCCCAAACTATCAATATTCCCTTACACAAATATTCTTGAGCTTTCCCTATGTTAAGAAAACAAGTTATTGGAATTTCTTCCATTTGAAAATAAACTAAAAACAGTGTAGTACTTCCTTGTTGACTATTTGACTAGCATATGTATTTAGATCTAATGCTTTTATCCAGGAGATAAGGAACAGGCTATTTCTTTACATTAATTCTGTTTGACTGTAGTTTTTACAAGTGGTGAACTGGTTCAGAATTGGGCTTCATTCATACTTTTTTGAACAGGAAAAAGTTAGAATTCTGCTTTGCTTTTTGGTCATGGGTTGTGTTTTGGGTTTTTTTAATAGTATTCCCTAAGTCTTTTGATGCACAGTAGCTGTGCAGTGCTGTGCTGGTCTTGCTGTAGAGCCAAATCCTCCGAAAGAGCTTTCACCCTGTGTTATTTCACTCAGAACAAGGAGGGTGAGCACCATCTTTTCCTTTTATCATCCGAATGAATGTGGGCTTACTCTTCTCTTGTGTTTCTGTAAGTGAAGGACATTCTAGGAAATTTGTTACACTATTTTGTATTCTAAAATACTACTGGTCTCCTGGAAAATGTCCGTGTAGAGCAGAGGGGGTTTATATGGGTGGAACATTTGTGTGTGTGTGTGTGTGTGTGTGTGTGTGTGTGTGTGTGTGTGTGTGTGTGTGTGTGTGAGAGAGAGAGAGAGATAACTAATACTGCATGAATAATTCACAGTGAATATTTTTTATCGTTAATTTAGACTTTTCTTCCTCTTGTCAATTGTCTGGGGAAACTGCAGTTTCTTGAGATGTGTTTGTTTTGAAAGTGTTAAAAGAGCTTTGCATTTTTCCATGTGAAGTTGTAACACATGCCTGGCAAACTTGAAATTTTTACTATAAACTCCTTAGAAATTTTGGCTTTCACAAATATTAAACAGTATTTCAATCATGTTCTAGAAATACCTGCACAAAAACCCCTCTTGATTAGCTCAATTAGCAAAACAAAATTATAAAAGGATCAGTAAGATGATGCCTTTCTGCCCCTGTTTCAGGTTTTCCTTTTGCTGAAAAAACCCAAACCAACTTCCTACAAATTAAAAACCCTACAATCAACAATTCCTTCATGAAACGCCATTTGTTATTTTTAGCACTGTTTTTTCACACTCAGGAAGCCACTGTTCTGTTAAACAGCTTTTCCTGTGAGGAAAGGATCACTCCACTGTTCCTGTAGTGGTCAGTTCATGTGTGCTTGTTTTCAGAGGACTCAGTGATCTTTGTGCCTACCTTCCAACTCAGCATATTCTGTGAAAATGCTGCATTTATGGATAATGGTCATTTTGAACTTTTTTAATTGTGGTTATGCATGTACTTGAGTAGTTCTATTTCTGTTGGATAAAAAAAAATGCTTTCTAAGCCAGTACAGTTCAATGTCTATGGATATTCAAATATTTACCAAAATTCATGTGGGAAATGTTGTTATCTGGTCAACGTGAGTTACCTCGCAGTGCAGTCATGCTGATTTATGAATGAAGAAATATTTTTTGTCTTGAAGATTGTAAGTTATATTTAGAATTGTTCTGTAACTAAATGTTGTGGGGGCTTGAAAAATTTCTCCATTTCCCTGCCATACATGGTGAGTATATAATTCCTCCCTTAAAGAGTGGGCTTCAGGCCAAAATTCAGCATTGGTAAACCTAACTTATTGTTATTTTTAGCCACTTTTGTTGCAAGGAGCTTGTAGAATTGCTAAGAAACTGCCAAGAGTTCAAGTTGCAGTATTGGTTATGACTGCTAAAATATGTTCAACTGACCATGTTGCATGTTTATTCTGCCTTTTCTGGTGAAATGGCTGGTTCTCCCATGATTTTTAATGCAGATTACAAAGCAGGCATCTTTGCTGTGACACACAGTGGCCTCGTTGGCTGTTCTGCAGCAGAGGGCAGGGCTGGTGGTCCTGGGGTGTCCATGTGCTCAAACCCATGTGAGGTGGCAGCTTTTCCAGGCACTTCCTTGCCTTGTAGAGCAGTCCCTTAGTACTTTACAGAATAGTGTAGGTCTTTCTTCTGCTACTAAAACTGCATGAGTAGATCTGGTTTTTTATCAGCACTAAACATCTTTAATTTTTTTATGTGCGTTCTCCTTGGTGTCAATGACTATAAATGGAACAAAAGTACTTTTTTCTTCCATGTGTTTTGTTCTGTTTCCTGTCACTTATTGAACATGGAAAGGTTTAATTACAATTATTTCATAAAATGGTGCATGACTTCTCTAAACATTACATTAATATTGAAGCAAAAGTCAGTAGAAGTATACTTGAAATTAGATTGATTTAAGAGCATAAGTAATTTTAAAGTAATTCTGTCCTTTTGTGTTATACAGAGTAGATTGCATTAATTTTCATTTAAATATAAGTGTTGTATAAATACCTTATATAACAAAAACCACATGTGATTTTTCATAGTAGCTGAGGTGGATGTAGCTCACATGAGAGTGTGCAGGTAGGGATATGTGAGTGAATAAATGATGTCTTCTGTAGTATATGATACAGAAGGTGGATGATTGACTCTGAGCCAGAAGACTTCCTTTTTTGTTAAAGCAAACATACGTTTCTATGGCAATAAAAGCAAATTTAAAATGTAGGTGGTTCTGACTGTTGCTAGTCTAAAATAAAGGTGGCAGTTGCAGAATAGTTCATTCCATAGCCAAAAAACCCCAAAGATTTTTATTAAAGAAAAATACATCTATATTGCCCCATACTTAATTTTTGAATTGTAAACTCTTTTTGATATATATTTTCCCCCTCTAATTTCTCATTCTTTTTTTCACCATTCTTTTTTCACCATGTGTAGGAAAAAAAGGACTCTGCATGTAAATGTTATGCAAATCTTTTGTTGTTATCAAATAGATTTAAAATTTAATCATGATTCTTACTACCTTTGTGTCTTTCATAATTTGCTGGAACTTTAAATTTTTAATGTTTTTTAAGTGATGATTGTTTTTAGTAGTACTCAAGAGACGAGGCATAAGAGTCTTGTAACAGAAGGTTGATTGAAACAACGTGTACAGAAGAGCAGCGGATTGGTGGGGTGGGTAGGGGTTAATAAGTTGCAAATAAATAGGGTGGAACATAATCAGAAGTGTTTATCCTACTCTAATTAAAGTGCAGGATGGCAATGGAAGAGGTCTGAGACACTGTTTTACTCTAGATTGGATTGCTCAGAGCTTCACATCCCACTGAAGCACACTCTGAGAAGAACGATACATTATAGAGTCTCCAAATATCACCTGTCCCTGAATCATCCTGCTCCTGTATCTCATGTTTATGTTATTCGAGCTGTTTACTTTTTTGATCTCCAAATCTTCCCCAAATAAGCAGGATGGACTACAGAGGACTCAGGTTTATGTGTGGGATTTTGATATTTTAAAGAAGGGGAGTATGGGCAGCCTCATTCATATATGAGATCATGTCTCACAGCCAAAATTTGTTCTTATTTAGGCATAGTGTGTGCATATGTGAAAACCATGTGGTATTTGTTTGGTCACTCACACATTTTGATTTTTTGCCATACCTTGACAGAGACAGAACTTGACAGGAATGCAAATTGTTTATGTTCATTTAGCAGGATGGGAACGTGTGGTACTAGTCCAAGATTGAAACTGGATCTTTCAATTGATATTAATGTCAGGTTTCATGAAATCTTTTGCAACAGCCAAGATTTTCTTAAGGTTATAGCCTGAGAATACTTAATGTGAAAATATCAGCCTAAATTTGCAGAGATATGTGCTCATTTCCCTTATCACAGTGAGTGCTCACTTGACTGTCCTTGATAATTCATATAATTGGTGTTAACTGCTCAGTGTCAAAGATGACAGATGAAATACCTTGAAAAGACACACACCTTGTGCCAGCTGGCTGCTGTTTGTGGTGCTGGGATGGGGGTTTGAGTGCCCCAGTTCCCATCCAGCAGGAGGAATAGAGACCTGAGGAAAGGCTTGGATATCTGAGCTGTGGGAGCCAGAGAAGCTGTTGGTGTTAAATGTTTTATCAGGGAAAAAAGGACAGTTTTATATGATATAAATCTGTCAATAAATGTACCAAATTATGGTTGATGAATAATTCTGTAAGTGTAGAAGTCAAATAAGTACTCCAAGGCTGCATAATGATAATATTTTGATTTTAAATATTTCTCGACATGCAGTATTAGATGTAAATCCTTCAAATAAACAGAGACACACACTTTTAAATCTAGCTTCATTTATTCTGTGTTTGAATGCAACTGTAGTGTAACACAGCAGCATTAGACAGGAGGTAGAATTTTGGGGGTTTTGTTAGTTAGTTATTTTGAGGCAAATTGTTTGTATTTTGCAAATTTGGGAAGTTATCACTCAGCTTAGTGTTCTGTTCTCATCCGAGAAACATTCCCTGCTGTCTGCAGCCAGTTTTGTCTGTTGTGCTGTGTAAGCCTGGCTCAAAATACAAAATATCACCTGGTCTGTACAGAGCTGTCTTTGACAGCCCTTCCTGAATGTAACTGATGGAGGCCAAGGGATTCTCTGCTCAGGTGCAGGCATATCCATTAAAAACATGGATTCTGAAAGGCATTCGTGGGTCTTTCATGGAGGTAGATGCATTTTATTAGACTGCAGTTTATAATGGGGATGTTAAGAGATGATGCATCAGAAAAAGATTTTTAAATAAGGTCCTCTAATATGCTTTGAGTTTATAATCTTTTGTTCTTATCAGCTTAATCTGATTTTCAGATTCAACTGAGAGTTGTTTTGAAATGTATATTTAACAAGCTTGCACTCTTCTGCCCTGCTGATAAACTTCTGTTCTTTTCTTCCCTAACTTCAGTACAGGAAAATGAACCTATGAAACCTGTTATGTACCTTTTCCTACCTGTATTTTGGAACCTAGTGAGCCTGAAGAGCAGTGTTCAATTTTAGGTCAGCAGTTTCAAAGCAGACTTTTATCATGACTTGGATAATGTCAGAAAAATCCTCATTTCTTCCTCTGGTTCTTCTTAAATGTATTAATTTTATTTGGTGATCAATTTTCCTCTCTATGTTCATAATGTTTTTGCAAATTTGAATATTGTTTTATGCTGAAATCAATATTAGAACCAATTTTTGCTTATATTTTATAATAATGGTATTGAGACAATGTGATATTAAAAATTTATGAGTTATGATTGTAAGACATAAAGATTGATAGCTATTCATCAATTTTGTGTAAATCCTGTATGATACTGTACTCAGAAGTATAATATTGTGTTGCCATGGTGATAAGTACTGTAGGTTTTTTCCAGGATTTTTTGTAGCACCTTATAATAGTTGAAGTAGCTGCAAAGGCAAAAATATCATCTTCAGTTTGAGTTCCATTGAGAATATAATCCTTGAATGACATAAACTGGTTTTACAACAGAAGCTGCCTTTAGGACCTGAGTTGTAGTAAAGCATTATACCTAAACTTAAACCATAGAATAAACTTGGATTTAACACTTAAATGAGTCCAAAAAGATTTTAAATGTATTTGTTCAATTGCAAGAAAAAAAATGTGATTTACTTCAAAGATTTAATTACATGAAGTACAGACTCTTGTTTGTCTTTAGGGAGTGTTTGTGTGGGTTTTTTCCAGTGATTCATTTTTCTGTGTGGCCAGAGCAGAGAATGTTGGGTGTAGCCTTTAAGGGCTGTGTATATTTTTCCTATGTTATATTTCTTGGTAAAAATGTGGCAGAACAACCGAACTGAACCACTGCTGTGATAATACATCAGCAAACTTTGTGTTCGGTGAAGTACCTGTAATTGTGGGCTAGTGGTGAGCCTGAAAACAAGATAATTTCCCCCTTTATTCTCTTTTTTAAAAAAGCATTTCTTGCTGAACTCTGAAAATTGCACTGTGTTGGTGAACTGTTGGGAAGCACAGCATGGAACCAAACTCCTTAATAGCTCAAGCAAACCACTTTCTCCTACTGTTCTCCATTTGAAATGTTCTTGACAGGGGATGTGTACAAAGTGGGCTGGAAATAAAGGCTCTAGTTCCTCTTATACCTCTTCTACTGGGTGCTGGATAGCCTATAGTTAGTGGTCCTTACATGGCTTCACTAATGAGAGATCAGCTTGGAATTTTACAGAAAAAATAGTTGTGGTGACGTGATTCAATTTCTGGTAGAACTGAGAACAGACTCAAGGTATCAAGTACTTTGACTACAGCACTTTCCTGAAACACAATATAGTTCACAGACTGTAGGAGTCACCTATGAAATGTGCCTACACCATTTACTATTCACTGTTACATCTTCTAGTGGTAATAAATGTGCTGCTGGATGACTGTTCTTGCCTCATTTACTACAGATGATGTGGCGACTCAAGTGACTGCAGGCAGATAGTTGCACGTTTGGGTTTTTTTAATTAACAAAATGCATGTGTTGGTAGCATCAAAAGAGCATTCAGAGGTAATGGTACAAGGACATGCAGGAGCAAGGAGAAGCATTCACATTTTTATGGAAATGAAGTAATTAAATTGCCTGTAATTCTGCTTATGTGTTTGCTTACGTAGTCCCATTAGTCAGGTCTTGATTGAGCAATAATCAGCAGCAAGTGTCTAGGAAAGAGTAGAAGAACTTGAGCATGTATGATATTTTACCAAAGTAAAGTATCATAGAAGGTATGTACACCTGAGAACCTTCCCGTTTCTGAGGATTTTGGATTTATTATCCATGACACTCTCTGTTTACATGTACACTTTTAGTGTACACATTATGCATACTTTAAGCTTTAACTATAGGTTAACTGTTGGTGGTCCCGTGGCATAGTGGAGAGCACGCCGGTCTCTGACTCCCAAGGTCGCGAGTTCGAGTCTCAGTACGGACCTCCCTGGCATCCAATCCCATCAGATCTCAGATGGCTCAGCAGGGTCAGCCCCAGTTAGTACCAGGTGCTGTAGATAGTCCTAAGGGAGACTTCACTGTCACTGTCCAAGCTTGCTCAGCCGTGGCAAATGAACCTTAGGACTTAAATGGTGGGGCCAGTCCTGCGCACGCTGTGCCTCACCTAAAAAATCCACTGTGCAGGCTCGGAGGGCACACCCATGTGGGGGGAGCCCTTCCCAAATCTTTGTTCGCGAAGATTGGCCATTATTTATAGGTTAACTACAGTGTGGAACATAAATGTTTAATTCTGTAACTTTTTTTTAATCTGAGAGTTTTTTCATCTTTTCAGGTGTTCTTATCCATTAGACTTTTGAGGGGTTTTTTTTAAAGGTAATAACTAAATTTTCCAAAAGTTTCCATCAACTAATTTGGGGGTTTTTGAACTATTTTTTTTGTAAGATTTGTCTTTTGTTAGCCATGTTCTTCAGTCTTCTTCAGGAGAAGTATTTGTTGTTTTGCAATACAGTTAGGAAATGCCTCTGTATAAAGAGTATGCATCTCTGGATTTCTGAGTGACTCTGTTTTCACATCTCTAACACAATGAAACCCTACTAATCCCACTGTACAGATAGGGAGCAGACAAGGGCTTTGCACCAAAGGAAGTTTCCAAGGGTGGCCTGAGGGTTGTGATGGGATTCCCACAACTACCGCTGGCAATACCAGACCATTCCCAACCTTTTCAGCTAAAATCCATGAGCATGTACTGTGAGTGGCAGGCAGTGGGTGTGGCAGCGTGGGGAGAAGCTCCAAGCCTGGACGGATGTTGGCAAAACTGGTGTAGGACTGACACTTCTGTCAGATGGACCCAAGTGGGTACTGGTAAACTAAGCCGGTGTTCAGGCTGTCATTCCTTGGCTTAAGCACCTTCCTTGAATACAATCCCACTTCAGTTGGGGTGACATTCTCTTGTACATCCTTGTTTGGAGGCTGTTTTGAGTAATCTCTGTGCTGGTGAACCAACAGCCAGTTGTCACCATGTTGTGGTCTGATTCTAGATGCCTGAAGGGGGAAGATTTCTCTGTGGCTTGTAGGTCTCACACAGGTCTCAACCAACCAGATGGTGTGGGACAGGGGCTGTCACAGAATCTGCCTCAGGTGGTGTTACTGTTGTATTTGAGGCCTTGTGCTTGACTCATGTCCTCTCACAAGCTTAGGGTGCTCTAATGCCTTCTCAAGTGCTGGTTTTGAAACCCACACCATCAGTGGAGCCTGTTCCTGTGCTCTCCTGTATATGAGTTGAGCTGCCATGCACAGACACAGTAACACCCTTGCAGTCTCTTTAAAAATGAATACTAAACAAAACAAAGAAAAAACTTGAGAAGCAGTTGCCAAAAATTGCATTAGATATCTAACTAGGTCAATGCATCCCCAAAGACAGATGTAGACAGACAGTCCACATGCCTTACATCTTGACTGTTTTCAAGGTGAAACAATTTCTATAAAAGGCTTTCTAGTCAAAACATGAGTCACAAATTAATCCCTGATGCATGTTTGAAGTACAGACCTCCTGAATGATGAGCTCTGGGAAATGCTAGTTACCTTATTGCTTTGAGTTGGTTTATATTTTCCTCATTTCTTTAACCTGTTTTTATTACTTCTTGAGATCTACCACTAGCTTTTGATTTCTTTAATCTTTATAATACTTTATCAGGATAGGTACTGCTTGTTTCTTCTACCGTTTCAGTAACAATGACTAATGAATTGGTATCTGCAAGGCACGCTTAGGAAGTATTGAACTGAGCCCTGCTGCTTGCAACTGCAGGATTTGCTGTACTTCAGGGAAATCAGAACTTGAAATTTTACCCATTCTTTTGGTCTGTATTTGTCACGTTAGCCTACCTTAAATGAATTTTATTTTCTTTTATAGCTTGTTCAGTAAGGATGTCACATCCAAAATGAGAGGGGGTTTTGTCATTAGTCACTGGGAACAATTTGCCTGTATGTTAGCAGGAATAGTGATCATCTCTGCATTTAGGCTGATAGTTTGATGCTTTCTGTGACAACGTTGTACCATCAGGTAACATTTTCAGTAAAACAGTTTCCCTCTGTGAATGAGTGATGTGGGGGGCCATCTTAGCAGGATCCCACACTGAGTTAATGTACTTCCCAAAGGGTGAGTGCGGGCACTTTGCACATGCTGTGACAGTGTTGCCATAATGGAATGAAAAAATTGGGCTTGTGGGAGCTGCTGCTGAAGCTTCCTCAGTAATTCTGAGAATCTCAGTAATCACCTGTAAATAACCTGACTGAAAAAGAGAAGGAAGAAAGGAAGTGCTTTCTCATTTATTAAAAGTTTGGTTTCACTTACAATGCTTTTCTTTTGTCCTCATAAGTTTTTTAATTAATCTATTACTTCTAATCATTTTTGGGCTATCCATGTCCAGAAAGATTTATTACCTATGGGGCAAGCAAGGCCAACAGATGCTCTTCTTTGGTATACCTGGAAGAGGTGACTGAAATGTTAATTCTGAGTACATATTTGTATGCATTTACAGGTAAAATATACTTTTCTTCGATTCTTGAAACTTGATATGTCCACTGAATGAAAGAAAAATGCTTTTAAAATAGAGTATATGGATTTTTTCCTTCTCTTTTGTATATAAAATATGAAGTGCATTTCAAGAAATACCTGAAACATTTGTATAGTTCATTCTGAAACGTGTTGCATTTATTCACTTTACTTTTTTCTTTGATGCCAGACCACTGGTACTGTGGTGGTGTTCTTTGAGAAAGCAGGAGTAAGCAAAAAAGAAATAAACATTTGTTCTCCTCTTATAAACTGAAAAGCTGCTGTCATGCTGTAATTTGGTTTGGTTTTCTGCTCATTAGTATTTCTCATGTCTTTGAGATTTGCCTTCCAGCATATACCAAATGTGAACAGCCAAAATTCACTGTTTTAGTGACAGATTAATCTCTTTATTACTTTCTTAGATATTTCTTTTCATCCTTGTTAAATAAGGCAAGGTGTTGGAGACACAGATGTTAGATCTGTATCACAGTGCTTGAGGTTGGAGTAACTTATATTGTTTTTAAAGACTGTTCTTGTTCAAGTTATACAGTGCATTAGTGGAAAGTCTGCAATCCATACAATCCTTCCAGCTGGTCCTTGTATAATGTCACAGGGAGTTAGAGTAGTTGATGAACTTGGAGATTTTAAAGCAAATACCTGGCCTTTGGGAGAAGGAAAGTGTAAGTAGAGTGCGGTGTTAGGGAAGGGTGTTGAGACCTGGCTTATGTAATGAAATTGGGTAACAAATGCTGAGTTGGGGGATTTTTCTCCTACAGCAATGTATTAGTAGAGCTTCATGGGCTAACAAGTCAGGATGGCTCAGTGTCACCTTGTGCAAAAGAGCACATTGGCAGTGTGAAATGGTTACTTGAACGTTGATGTCTCTTTTCTCGATAGAACTATATGTTTTTGCTGTTGTTATGTCATATCAGCCACTTCAGAGAGCTTCTCTCTACCTGAGGGCTGCGAAGAAACGTATCACGTCGGTGACATTTGTGATCATTGTCTTTGTCCACTGAGAATAGAAAAGCCTCCTGTTTTAAATCAATGTCATTGCAAGACCATCTATCAGACATGAATGGTGAAGTGAAATACTGCTCTTCTCAATCACAGAATTGTGTTGCTGTCCTCTGCTGGGAATGGTCACTTGTTTAAAATCTGAATTCTTTTATTGTAGTGCAGTGGGATGACATTAATTTCTTCTACCTGCATGCTCACAGGGTAGCATGTGTAAAAAAAATACTCAGCCTTTCTTCTCATATAAACAGCATCCTGGGTCACCTCTTTGGGGCTTTCACTTCATCCATAAAATACTCTTTCTCTTTAGCTGTGACAGATACTGGTGGACAATTTGAGCAGATGTGGTGAGCCGTATGGCAGAGGGTTGTTGGGTGGTTTTGAGGCAAACACTTGGCGTGGCAGTGGCAGAGGATGGCACTGTCACTGCAGGCCATCTGTAGAGAGCACAGAGGAAAGAGCAGTTGCCTGACTCAGCTGCAAAGCTTCCGGGTGCCAGTGCCAGATCTACCCTCCTGTGTCCTTTTCCAGTAAGGGAGCATGTGCTGATCTCCTTTGCTGGTATGTGTGTGGGATTATGCCTCTGGATCCATTCCTCTCCCACAAGCTGCTGCCTCCTCATCTCCGTTTGTAGAGGCTGTTGTTGTTTTTGTGTATTTTAGGTGTTTCTTGCTGATGAAAATGTTGCTGGATCCCACATCTTTCCTGTGCCTCCCACTGTCCGTTGTGGGTGGTGACTTGTAGCCTGGGCTCAGTATTTCTCACAGGAAACTTGGGTGCTTTTCTTTAATCATAAGTGATATTGGACCACTTCCATTTTCATGTGTTATTTTGAAGATGTAGAATGTAGGGTATTGTGTTCCTGCAAAATGCTCCATTCAGTCACAGAGGTTTCATTGTCACCTGGATCCCCTTGTCAGCCAGCTGCTGCTCCTGATACACAGAGTGACCCAAGCTGCTGGTTGTGCTGCCACATCCTCTTCAAAGGTCTGCAGCACACCTGGAAGTGCCCTGATGTACTTGGAGTCAGTATGGAAGAATCAGTTGGGGTTTGGGGCTCAGAATTGTTTTCTTCAAAACTACCTCTTGAGAAGTTTGGTGAAGTTTTTTTCTTTCACTACGTTGCAGCTAAACTCACCACCACAGGTTTCTGCCTTTTGTCCCAATTCAGTCTTGCTCAGCTTCTTTAGAAGTGTAGTGGGTTTTCTTAATACTGCAAAGGATGGTTTGCAATATGGAAAAACTGAAAAGAATGTCATCTTCAGTCAGTTGCTGCTGTCAGTTGAGGTCATCATAATCTAAAGCCAATACAGAATCCCATTTCCTTTGGTGTTGCTAAGCACGAGCTGGTAAGGGAAGCAGGAAATGCACAGGAGCTGAGACCTCATCAGGGGCTGCAAAATGACCAGTGGTGTCTTGCAAGGTGCAGCTGGGAGAGGAGGAGGTGAGCTGGGATGCTGCAGGAGACTGTGAGGATGGGACACCTGCCTGGAGCTTCGCATTTAAATGGCCAGGAGGTGTGTGCAGGGCAGAGTGAAGGAAAGCTGGTGTTGTCACTGAGGAGAACGTGAAATAATTTGTATTTGATCTGAAGGCTTGTTTCTGAAGCTGTTAAATTTAAAATGCACTAAATCACAGTCTTCCCTGGAACTGGGACTATGGATACACATTGTGCTAACATTGATATGTTAATCTCTTTGGTGTTCATATTGCTGTTGGCTTTATAACAATAATGTGTATGTAAATATGTTCCCAGTGGAAAAGATTTGTTTGGGTTTTTGACAATTGAACACATCCTTTTAGTTTCCAATAACTTCCAGCAGCAACATGCTAAACACTTCTTTAAACTGATTTTAAGAAGTAAAAGACAACTTATTCAGTCCTCTTCTGAGGAATCTATCCTAAAATGATAAACTGTTTTTCCCTAGTTAGATGTTGGTTGGCTCTGAAAATCCAGGATGAAAGAAGGGGGCATAGAACATAAACAGCTCTCAGAACTCACCTTTATCTTTCCTCTGTTGCTCCAACTCCCATGTTTTCTATCACTATTTACTAAGTTTGTTTAAAAATATGTACAGCCCTAGTACGGGGAGTAGGACCTTAAAATTCTTAAAATTTGGGAAAAAGAATTATTCTGCAGAAAAAAATTATCATCTGTTTCGTGTCAAAACTTATCAACAGTAATGGTACAGGACCTGAGGTGACTTTCAGGTTTTAGGTTGAACTTGCAAAACTACTAATAAGTAAAGACTTAAAAAAAGACAAGACAAAGAATAAAACTCAGCCCCCCAGGGAGCTGCTGCACAATTGAATACATTGTTCTAGCATTACAAAATACTGAGTGAATTTTGTCCTATATTTCTTCTAAATTAACTTTAATTAAAACGTAATAATTCATACAAGCAGCTTATAATTGCCTTTTTCCTAGTGTGGTTTGTACAGAATGATTGCAGCTGCTGTCAGTAGAAGATGCATTGGCTGCACCTGCATTAGCATTTTGGCTGTGAACAGCACCACAGCACTGCAGTGAATCTCTTCTCATCTCCAGTTGTCATCCCCACATACTGTTTGATGGGATCACAGAGGGGTGTTAGTGCCTGTGGAGTAACTTCCTTCAGGGGACGTTAAACCAGAGGTCTGCTCAGGGGTGCATTCAGTGTGCTCCAACTCTTTTGGAGATGTGAGGGTTTAAATCAATGAAAGTCTCAGGGCAGCCTCTAACAGCCTGTGCATGGCAATGTTCTGTCTGGGGTGCTGGGCTAAATCTGGTCAGACAGAAAACCTATAAATGACATGTCATGTACATCTGGGCACCTTGGCTTCAAATGCCTTTGGCCTGGTGATCCCTACCTACTGCACTGCCTTCCTTACTGAGATGCACACAGTCATACTGCCTCCTAAACTGTGTATTGCTCAGAGGAATTCATTCTCTTCACAGATGAGTGTTCCTCTGTGCTAAAATACATTGTGTAGTTTAGTGTACAGGCATATTGTTAAACTGAAAGATAATTGAGCTAGAGGGTTATGTGATCTTCTCCTTACCCCAGGCCATGTTGACACTTCTCCAGGGACATGAGGATTTCTTAGTATTTTCTGTCCTTAAGGAAACTACATTCCTTTGTGCTGGAATTGATCTCCAAGTAATCATGCAATGGCCAAACTGTTTTTATAGCTTGTTTGTAGTTTAGTGTGCCATGCAGAGACCAAGTTAGAAGGCTGCTGTGTCTTAGTGTTACTCTGCAATTTTTACTATACTTGATCTTAAACATCCACCTTTCCCTGTAGATAAATGTTAATTGATGAACTATGATTCCTGCATGCATTTAAAGACTGGTAGTTATCTCTGGCAAAACACTTGCAGAAATCAGTTCATGACTGTAGGTATATTTTGCCTTTTCCTTATCTGTCAGTGTTTCTATGAAAAATATCATGTTACCCTTGTGCTGTCCAGCATGGAAAACTTCTTCTATTTGTCTGGTTGCCCAAAGTCAGCCTGAGAGTGTGAACTCAACAAAAGGGGTCTCATTTCTTTGTTGAGGACCTGATTTTATACCTGCCTTTTCTTCTGTGTGCTGTAGAGAGGCAAGTCATTCTTACCTGCACTCTGCACCTTCTGTGCTTGTCTGCTGGTGTTTTCACCTCAGTGTAGGTGCATAGTGCATATAGGTGTATACAGGGAGAGAATGTATAAAGATGTGTGTAGGTGAAGAATGGGACTGAAGTAGCTTCTCAGATTAGCATCAGAGCCTGCATGATCAGCAGCAGCTCAGAGAAAGCCAGCAAATACAAGGTCAGTGAATGGAGATATTTGGAAATCCACCCCAAAACGTAGGTGGCCCAGACAGCTCAGCTTTCTTTCAGCTTTGCACTCTCTCTCTGTTTTTGTTTACAAATTTCCCCCTGACTTCCTGCCCCAGAATTGTTCCTTTTAGCCTGATTAATAGGTTGGTGACAGCTGGCAGAAGGCACAGTTGGGCAATGATGCTTTTACTGAGAAACATTAAAATATTTTCCTGGTATCCACAGAAAGATTCAGATGCTTCTTACATCTAACACCAAAAATTAACTTTCATTGTCTTCTGACCCAATCCAGTGCCAGCCAGACTGTTGTAATTTATTGATGGTATCAAGCAGTTTTGCTGATGCCTTCAGGTTTGTCAGTCTCTGCAGGCTGATTCTAAATGGAGTAATTGCCCCCTCCCTTTTTTTGTTAAATGGGAGGTAGGGCTTGATATTTTTTCTCTTCTCTTTAGTGCTTATCCTTCCAACATCTGTTTTTCATAACAAGTTGTTTTGCCTCTGAAAAGTAGTTAAAAATCCAGGAAAAGTAGCTGCTGTGCATTAGAGAGGATGTGCATGTCTGGATAAAATTCTCTCCCCTTTCTATACCACAGCCAGTCTTTCTGGCTGATCGTGGCTGGGAAGTTGCCCTGAAACTAGAAAGGTTACCTGAAATTCCAGTTATGCTAGTGGTATATTTTGCCTTCACATTTAGGAAAACCAGGATCTGCTGGGGGAACTGAAATGCTGTGGTAAACACTAGTTGCTGACCACAGAGTTCCACTGGGTTGTGTGAAGTTTGTTGTGCATCATGTTTGACTTGGGGTAATGTGTTTTGTCAGTACTTAACTTGATAAGGGTATAAAAGCAGCATAAAAATCTCCTTCACTGAAAGTCCGAGCAAATGTTTCAGAATTTCTGTATCTTCTTGAAAAATGGGTTTCAGGTCTCTCAATAATTTAATACAGTCTTTATGATCTTCCTTTCTGTCTGCTGGATCTGTGAGGCTGCAAAGAAGCAAAGAAAAGGCCCTTGTCCTGTATGTCCATCTTGTAGCGTGTGCTTGACCCAGGGAAAGAGATCGAGTTATCTCACACTCTGCTGGATTTTCAGCAGCTTTTTAAAATTTGCTTTTTAAAATATTTTATACATATAAGGAAACTACTAATAAACATGGCATTTAGGCAATGCCATTCTATCTTCATTATGCTGAAAATTCTGAGAAGGCTTTCCACTTTATATAAGACTGTTTGTCTTACAGATTGCTTGCAGATTTATTGCGTAGTACATGAGAGACCTTGAACTGTCCAGTATGGACTATTATATTTTCCCTAAAACCAGCATCATGTGGAAAGATACCTTTTGCCTGCTGTTTTATGAAGCATTATAGTATTATTTTTTTAAATTTGAAATTTGATTTATCAAGGAGCCTCTCTTGGCTGGGTTACTCACAGCTGATAATACAGGACATCTATGTGACAGGTTCTCAGACTGCTTTTAAAAAAGTTATTTAGTGAAAGCAAGGCCCACAGTATGTTCTATTAATCAACAGGCTAAAAGTATTTCAACTGTACATAGATGTGGCTGCTTACTGTCAGTCTCCCTGACACTGGCAAGGACTACTCTTGAGGAGCTCCCTGAAGTTTATGCAAAGGCAGTCTCTCTCTCTAATTCCTGGAAACTGACAAGACACTGCTTCATGATGAAGGTACATTAAAAACAGTCTGTACATCTTGCTGCAAGAATTTGGTTGCTAACACTGGCAGCATTATAAAATAAACCAAAAGAGGTGACTAATCCAATTGTCCATAGGCTTTCTTCTTTGTGCAAATAGAAGTAAAAACTGCTTCCATGCTCGTTTTGCATTGGTGCTGATATTTATATCTGATGCAAAATTGTGAAGAAGTGGGCTTTATTGTGAAGTTCTTTCTTACATTTTGAACTCCAGAGTGGTTGGATCATAAAAATTCACATAGGCCATGTGCAAGTCAGTCCTCCAGAAATCAGAAAATTTGAAAACTGTATGAACATGTCTTGGGTTGAGCTGGCAAAATGCCAAGTGTCCAAGACAGAGTGAAAAGGGAAGAAGAGGGAGAGGAAAAAAAAGTTTTAAACTAGGTTTATGCTTAAACTAGCTATATGTATTTATACAGGAAAAAAAAGAAAATTAAAAGAAAACTACAATATAACACACACACTTACACAAGTGATATATATATAACAAGAAATAACCTCCCACTCCCCAGTTAATACAAAGTGTATTACTCTAGATTCATAAGTACTCTAAAAGACACTTAGCAAGAAACAGAAAGAGTAACAACAAAATATTTCTACTTCCCTGAACTCAAACAAAATGCAAGCAGCAGCAACAACAGGAGCAAAGCCTAGGATAGTAGAGGAGCTGTAGCAGGTTCTTCTCTGTACTTCAGCTATGGTGGAACTGACTAAGCCACTCCCACACACTGGATTGTACTCCTATTGAGATGATGTAATTTGGTATGGAATACAATATTACTAGCTGGAAGA
The DNA here is from genome assembly GCA_013396695.1 of Sakesphorus luctuosus. Taxonomy (NCBI): domain Eukaryota; kingdom Metazoa; phylum Chordata; class Aves; order Passeriformes; family Thamnophilidae; genus Sakesphorus; species Sakesphorus luctuosus. The sequence goes on along the minus strand of VWZD01002805.1, from coordinate 422,071 downwards.
AGTCAGCTGTTAGCTAGCTCAGCCCAGCTCAAGGCAGCTGACAATTCCAGGCTTAGTCTAAACTCCAAAGCCTAAATTTAGGCCCATCAGCCAAACTTATAACAGAACATCAGCTTTTCATAATCACAGAATCATAGAATCGATTGGGTTGGAAAAGACCTTCGAGATCATCAAGTCCAACCCTTGGTCCAACTCCAGTCCCTTTACCAGATTATGGCACTCAGTGCCATGGCCAATCTCAGCTGAAAAACCTCCAGGGATGGTGAATCCACCACCTCTCTGGGCAGCCCATTCCAATGCCTGAGCACTCTCACTGCAAAGAAGTTTTTTCTCATCTCCAAGTTAAATTTCCCCTGGCAGAGCTTGAGCCCGTGCCCCCTTGTCCTATTGCTGAGTGCCTGGGAGAAAAGACCAACCCCCACCTGGCTAGAACTTCCCTTCAGGTAGTTCTACACAGTGATGAGGTCTCATGAAGAAGTTCTCTCTTTTTAGGATCATAGACTAAGATATTATCATGTTCTCTGCATGTTTATATTGCAAGCTATCACTAGTTCAGCCAGTAATAATAATTAAGCAGGTATTTTATTTGGAATCATCTCTCCAGTAAGATATAATCTGTAATTACAAAACTTTGGCCCTTTGTTTCTGTCTTATGGGTCATAGAAAAAAGCCATCCACCCACTGCATTGTGGATTTTTCACACCTGGATGGAAATGGCCATGGTGTGTCAGACAAAGTCTCTCTCACTGCCATTCTGTCTTGCTAGTGGCCAGCACATGATGGACCATAATTATGGTTTTGGTTTTCCATCTAACATTTTATACAGTCCTTTTTCTGTCTGATCTTGAAACAACCATGTTCTCTGTTCACCTGCATTATGCCCCTTGTGATTTTACAAAAGTTTTGTTGTAATCACAACTCCTAATCTTTTTTCCTCCAGCTTGAAGGAAAGTGTACTTGATTTGTTACCTTCATTTGTAGCTAAAGCAGAAGCCTAGTATGCTAATGAAGGCAGAATAACACTAAACAGACTGTTGATATTAGCTTATTGAGAATCCAGAGGTATTGTATCATTGTATATGCATTTTAGTACCCAAGGGCCTAGTAAAAAAAGTGTGAGTACTGGTGTATGTTGGAACCATCTCATAAATTTGCTATTCTTTCCTTTCTGTCAGCCTTTCTCCATTTCTACCATATTCCTCTGTTCGAGATGAGGGTGAGAAGGCAAAGGGGACCAGAACACTTGACAATCACTGAATGGTTTGGGTTAGAAAGGACCTTTAGAGATTGTTGAGTTCCAGACCCCCTACCATAGGGGACAACCTTCCACTAGACCAGGTTGTTCAAACCCCCATCCAGCCTGGCCTTGAACACTTCCAGGGATGGGTTATCCACAGCTTCTCTGGGCAGCCTGTTCCAGTGCCTCACCACCCTAATAGTATAGAATTTATTTCTTGTATTCCATCTAATCTATCGTCTTTTAGTTTAAAAGCATAACCTCCTGTCCTTTCGCTCCATACCCTGGTAACATGTTTCTCCCCATCTATATCGTAAGCCCCCTTTATATATTGAAAGTATGAAATATTCTCTCCATTATTGCTTTGTCATATTTCAGAACAGTTATGGAAGTTGTCGGTTTTGTATTCTCCACTTGCTGTTTTCAATATTGATTTGTATTCTCTGAAGGGGTTATAAATCCAGGATATATAAATCCAGGGTAAAAGCTGCCAGTCAAGTGTGACTGACAGGTTCTTGATTAATGAAGCTTAGTACTGAAATTGCAATATCGGGGGGGATCAGCTGTTGCCAGTATGGAGATGGCTGACTTTTACAGGATCTGTATGTAAGCATGCTTTTCAGTCACTGTTGTTTGAGATAACTGTGAAAATAGTACTATTAGTACATATTGGAAAGCCAATGAGATTTTAATAGACATAGAATGAAATGCACTATTATGCAGTGTTGTGATAGTCTGTTAATTCCAAATATTCAGATTATTTTTTCCTTGGGGTTTTTTAATGTACTGTGAAGTACCAAAGTTACTTTTTCATTAGTACTGGTTGTACTAACCTGTACCATTACAGGTCTCAGAACGATGTATGTGTCATGTAAGAATCCTGTGGGTGACCTCTCAAGGTTGTCTAATCTCATCCCTAATCAAAGCAGAGTAAATTAGAGCAGTTTGCTGCGGAAATTTTTCAGTAAGGTTTTGACCACGTCCAGTTTGCACATCTCTCTGTGTTTGGCCACTTCTGTGATAGAAAGGAAACAGACTGCACATCTGGCCCAAATTTTCCGCATTCCAGCTTACCTGCTGCCTTCTGTCCTACCCTTGCACACCTCCGAGGAGCCTGGGGCTGTTTTCTCTTTGTCCACCAGTTATCTGCAGACAGCAGAGCCTTTTCCCTTTCCTTTCTCTTTCAAAGTGGAACAATTCCAGTTGATTGAGGATCTGCCTGTGTGCCCTGTGCTCCAGACCTGTCCACCATGGTGGTTCTCCTTCGAACTCGGGCAGCACTGTGGTGTTCTGCTCCAGCTTGCGGCTCACAGCTGCTGTGCAGAGGCAGAAATGCTTCCCTGGGCTGCTGGCAACGCTCCTGCTCCTCCTCCCATGGTGTGGTTGGCCCTCTCTGCTGAAAAACAGGCTGTGGTTGAGTGGCACTGCTTGCCTGAGAGCCCTTTGTGTTCCTGATAGAAGAGGGTTAATACTAAAATGCAGTAAGCAAGATAGTACTTTCTGATAAGGTATGATTTTAGGCTGAAGTTCGGTGAAATATTTAAGTTTGTACCCATCATTCTGTCTTCAGAGGAACTCAACTTCGTGCTCAAGTTCAAATGCTTCACTTCAGAAGAAGTAAAATGTTGAAGCACTTTCTTAAGACTTATTTTTAGCTACAAGACATTATTTTTAGATTTGCTCTGCTGTCTGTCAGCTATATATCCATTGATGGTGCTGTCCTGTTCTTAGGAAGCCAAAGTTAAAGTACTTTAACCTACAGTGACTTTTTGATTTTTCTCCTCACTGGTAGTTTTGGAATCCAGTTGAGCTGTGCTAAAATGATATTGATTTCAAAGCAGGTTTTTATAATCTGCTTAAATGTGGACCTTATCTCTAATTTAACTCTTTTCCTTTTTTGTAAGGAAGCTCTTATGCTAATGGCATCCAAATTTTAAAAAGTGAGAGGAGTTTTTCAGGCCCTCAGATAAATTGGGATTTTAAAAACATTTTTAAGGAGATAGTCTAAGCTAAATGTGCTATTAATAAAATTCAAAAAACAGTGAACATGCAACAGACTGTATTCCTAAATTCCTGTGGAGACTTTCATTGACCTCCAGGCTCCTTTTTCAGTTCTATTAAATTTTCCTTTTTTCCCTTTCCTCACTTGGCATATGTCCCTGTGTCTCATTCTTTTGAAGGGCAAGAAGTAGAAATCTGTTTGTACTGTTAAACTACTGGTTTAGGGTAGAAATAAAAATATTTCATTGGGAAACAATGAATAGAGGGGGCAAAATAATATCACTAAACTAAGATTTTTGGCAGAAACAAATGGCAAAAAACATAAGGTTTGAAGTGTGTTGTCCAGGAAATAAAATACATTTTTATTATTATTATTAATGATAGAATAACGGCTGGGAAGATCAGCTTGAGAGTAGATTACTGACTCGATTGGAGGGAACTCTGAGTCATCAGCTTTTTTGGTGCTCTTTTAACTGAAAAACAACAGCAACAACAACAACCACACACACAAAATACACTCCTGAAACTGCCCTGACTGCAATTTTCTGTTTAGTGTCTTTCCTCAGCGTAAAACAGGAGAAAAAAAGCTTTCTAATTCCAGATTGCTAAATGCTCTGCACTTCACTGCTTGATGAGAGAGCAGAGTGGGAAGCCCTTCAGGCTGTTACAACACTTGGCTCATTTTGGTTGTGCCTGCGTAATGGTAGCTACATTATCTTATGTTTCCTCCTCTGCTTTCTCCAGCCTTCAGTGAGGGTCTCAGAACCTTTTCCCATGCAAAGCAGTTCTGGAGCAGACCCTGAAAAGAGATGCTGATCACAGGCTGTAGGTATGCACACGTCTACCTTAGTACCTGTTGGATTATTGCTAAGGTATTTTCCACAGCTAGAAGGAAACCACAATGTGATCCTTGCTTTTCTTTGTCCATACCCCAGTTTTCTTATCAGTGGAACAGGTAAGCTCCTGCTCCCTCATTCCCCCATTCCACAGGTCTGACAGTGCCCTCTGTCTCTCTGTTCAACTACTTGAAAGGATGTTGTAGCCAGGTGGGGATTGGTCTCTCCTCTCAGGAAACTAACAGTAGGACAAGAGGGGACAGGCTTAAGCTCTGCCAGGGGAGGTTTAAGTTGGATATCAGGAAGAAGTTCTTTACAGAGAGAGTGGTCAGGCGTTGGAATGGCCTGCCCAGGGAGGTGGTGGGTTCTCAGACCCTGGAGGTTTTTAAGGTGAGACTGGACATGGCATTTAGTGCCATGATCTAGAAATCAAAGCGGGATTGGGTTAAGGGTTGGACTTGATGATCTCAGAGGTCTCTTCCAACCCAGTTGGTTCTCTGATTCTATGATACCTCACTGGGGTCCCTCCTCCACCTGTGCAGGTTCTCACTGGCCATTGTGGCACTACTCTCAGCTCCCGCTGGCATCATGTCAATGGCAACTCTTCTCTGTCTGTTGTCTATTTTGTCATGGTTTCTCTACTTTTAAAGGACTTCATTACAGTAGGTTCTGTTTTCTATAGAGAACATGTCATACAGAGCCAAAATGCACTCCTTTTTTTTGCTTTCCTACTTGCCACTCTTCTTGTCCTGTTCAAAGGTGCTCTTAACTGCTGTCACCTTTGTGCAGGTCCTCAGTCATACAGATTTTCTGTCACCAAAGCTTTATATCAAAGAGTGTGATATCAAATAATTTTTTTTTCTTTCACAGCTAAAAGAAAATGTCTTTGTTTTCAGATGTTCCAAAGACCAACTTCACTTGCTGCTGAAACAAAATAAAATGATCTATATTAAGGTTTCTGTTCTCAACGTGTGGATTAAAAAGAGCATTTAGAGAGACCATTTATTTGAAATCTAGGTTTCTTGAGCAAACAAAAAACCCCTTTTCAGTTCATCTAGGCATGGAAAATCTCCCTGCACTATTTAATTTGCTAGAATTAGTTGTTATGTCTAATTAGCTTTTATTTGCTTTTAGAGCAGGCTGTCTTGTTAGCATAGAATCATAGAATAGTTTGAGTTGGAAGGGACCTTAGAGATTATTTAGTTCCAACCCCCCTGCTATGAGAAATGTATCTTCCATTAGACCAGGTTGCTCAGAGCCCCATCCAACTTGGCCTTGCATACTTCAGGGATGGGGAATCCACAGCTTCTCCGGGCAACCCATTCCAGTGTCTCACCACCCTCACAGTAAAGAATTTCTTCCTAATAGCTAATCTAAATCTCTCCCCTTTTAGTTTAAAACCATTCCTCTTTGTCATATCACGATCTGCTCATGTAAAAAGTCCCCCTACATCTTTTTTATAAGCCCACTTCAGGTACTGAAAGGCTACCATAACATCTCCATAGCCATCTCTTCTGCAGGCTGAACAACCCCAGCTCTCTCAGTCTGTCCTTGTAGGATTGCTGCTCCAGCCCTCTGAGCATCTCTGGGCTCACTGCAGCAAATCCACGTCTGCCTTGTGTTAGTGACCCCAGAGCTGGGGTCCTACAGGAGCAAAGGAGGGGGCAAAGTCACCTCTCTCAGCCTGGTGGCCACACTGCTGTTGATGCAGCTCAGCATACAGAGGATTTTCTGGGCTGTGGGTGCACATGGATGGCCCACGTCCAGCTTTTCATCCACGAGAACCACCAAGTCCTCAGCAAGGCTGTTCCCAAGGAGTACTTCTGGTCTGTACACGTAGCAGTGGATGTTTGTGCTGGGGAAAGCTGAAAAATACTAAGACTGGGTTATTAGGTAAGCTGAGAGTCTCTTCTCCTTCTTAGCTGATGGGGGACTACGTGATGAAAAGAAGGAAAAAACCTTAAGCAACCTTTCTCAAATGATTAGTGAACTATATGAGGGAGAAAGCTACTAGTGCTGGGAGTGGTTCTTCCAACGTTAGTGGCAATGGTTTAAGATAATGGGGAAGAGCATGGTACTTAATTAAAAGTATTTTGCATTTTTCAGCATAATTAATGCAGTTTTGATCTTGAAGCTAATTTTCTTTTCTTTTGGTCTGTTAAATTTTAGAGAAAGGAAAAATTAATGAAGTTGCTAATTTTAGAAAATAATCATGTAGTAGGCAAGGGGAGGAAAAGGTTTTTTACTTTAGTATATCATTCATACACAGAAAATAATAGTTACCTCTAAGTGCTTTAGAGGAGGAGTCTTAGGTGAAGGAAGGTTCTGCAGGAAGGTTCTGCAGATGGTGCAGAGAAAGCTGGACAGGAAGCTGTCATTTTGGAAGGAAAGGAAAAACAGAGAAATTGTTCCCATGTTTGCCCTCTGTTACTGAGATCGCCAACCTGAACTATCTTGGTTTTGTCCCATTTTTAACTGTAGATCAATTCCTTGAAGATTTATCTGGGTGGAAGAGGGAGTATTGACAAGCATTAGAACAAGAAAAGGTCCAGAAAACTAATCTGAATCTTGAGCTTAATTGATGCTAAACTGATGAGTGACTGTCTTGTTGCTTGCCTAAACCTGCCTTTTTGGAAACAACCCTCTACAGCAAGAGCACAAACTGCTGGCAGGAGCCCTACACAGTTTTCAGCTGTTGCTACAAGCTGTTACCTACATTAGCTGGCAAATGAATGTTTGAACTGCAAATGACTTTGGCAGAGCCCGGTCTCTAACCACAGTTTCCTGGCTGTGAAATTTTGCCAGGTATTCTACTAATAATTTGAGGGATGGAGGATCACAAGATTTCCAGGCACCAGATGTCTGCCTGCATTTGCTGTGAGATTTTATCCTGCAGTATTTTTATTCCCCTGGATGGGAATGCAGTATATTTTCAGACGGAGATGCTAAGACATCATTAATACTCATTCTTCTGCTTTCATTATATAAACTCCTTTTAGAACTAGGGCTTTTGTTGTGTTCCCTTTGAAATTTGTCTCTGTCTTTTAGTTGGCAGTGGATCACACTCAAGCTGCTCTGATTGCCATACAATTCATTTTATCTACAAAGGGCCTTACCAGGTGATTCATAATTTCCAAACCTAACCTGTGGGTTATGTCTAGTAACAAGGAGAACAGCTAAAATGTAGGAAGCTGGCACTAAAATGTGATGTTTGGAAAGCATCATTCACTTGCAGAAGTAATGGTTTGACAAGAACATGTTCTCCTCCCCTGTTTAGCTTGGTGTAAGCCAGTAAGGCTTTTTTGGATGTGAACATAAACTTCCAAGTCCTATTTTTTGCCTTTTGCTTGTAAGGATGAATGTCGAGTTTGATAGATAGTTAAGATCAAGCTATGAAATATCCACTTGGATCACAGCAATCCTCTTCATGTGTCAATTGATATCTTTGACTGCTGCAGTGTCCTTGTTTTCCCATTGCTCTTTATCTCATGCTGCCATTTTGGGCTCTCAGTAGAGCAAGTGACAACTGCCCTTCCAAGTGGCGTCTTTTGAACCCTTGTAAATGTGATGGGTTAAGGAAATTTACTTCAGATAAAATAATTATCTGAAACCACAGCACAAAACATCCAACAAAATTCAGTCTCATTGAATTAATCATGACATGAAGAGATCTCATCCTTCTGACTTAATTTTTATTCGTAGATTAGAAGAAGGAAAATGAACATCTTAGTACTTTCTCAAGTTCAGATGGAGTGGTGCCAATGCAGGAATGTTTCTAACTCTCTTAGCTGGAAAGAAAACAACAGCAATTAAGGCAGAATTATCACCAAAAAAAAAAAAGTTGACTTTTTGGAGACAAATATCTATGTTTTATCTTTGTAAAAATTGCCAAATGTTTAATTTTTTTCTATGATTTATGTTTAAATCATCTGTGCCCCTCTAGTTCTATGAGCAGTGATGTTGCTCCATTTTTTAAAGATTTAATGATTTTATTGGTTTTGGCTATTTTAATCTATTGTCATAACTAACAACATACTTAAGAGTTCTCAGAAACTGCTGAAGTATAGTTTTGGTTTTCAGAGGGCTTATTTCCAGAAGAAAAACCTATTTAATGCTGAAAACTTGTTTTGTTTTAAATTTTTTAGTTGAGACCCATTCTCTGTTGTTACAAAACATGTTCTGCTTAGAGTTGTTTATTTTTAAGAAGACTGTAACATGTGAACTCAACAATATGGAGGGAAGGATTGATGATAGGAAAATGCAAATATAATATAGCTATTTTCAAAGCTATATAATTTTAATAAAAAGTTTCACACTCATTTTCTGTTTTAAAACCAGTCACCCCACAGTTAAAGTCCTTTGGGCTTTTTAGTTGAGTTTGTAAAGCTCCTTTAATGTAGAGATTAGCCGTTCCTTTTCTTTATTTCATTCTGTTTATTGGTTTGTAAACCTGGGGCTGTGAATTTTATGAGAGAAAATCCTTTAATTTTGGGTATGCCTATTTATATGTGGTGGTTGCCATGGTACACATTTGGAATGAAACTTTTTAAATGCTGACTTGAATGAGTATGATAATTTTTATCAAAATTTTTGTGGTACAATGAATCAGAAGTCTGAAAAATTCCAAGTACTTACTGAATTTAGCTGACTGGATGTTCTAAAGTGTGAAACTAATGTAAAGGCCTAAACTTTACTACATGTGCTCTACTACAGAATTTCTGCAGGGCCCCACTTCAGGCACACAGACTGATTTGTGTGATGGAGTTTTGCTGAGAGTTCACGTCTCCCTCTGAGTTACAAGCCATTGTCTGAGAACAGCTGCTTTAATTTCTAGCTATTCATTTTAGTGCTTCCTTTCCAATTGTTTTGTACAATGCCTCATTGTGAACAGAGTTTTATATAACTTCCACCAAATGTCTGAGTGGATCAGGAATTGTTAAAACCCTTGCATCAGTTCCTTGGGACATTTCTTCCTCCTTTCCAAACAGCCCCTGCTGTAGAGTTCAGCTTATTCAGTGAGCACAATCCTTGATGGTGGGCTTTAAGATGTAGGTTGGCTAAAAGGTTCCTTGAAGATACAGATAGATTTTTAACTTGATTAAGGACCTTACAGGAAGTTTATGAGGAATGGAAGATCTCAACACCCCGGATTTAGAAGAGATGTTGCAGAATCAGATGAGGTTTTTAAGCCCAAAGCCTCCATGCTCATGTGCAATGCCAAGTATGAGAACCTGAGGGCTGTCATTTCTGAATTAAAGTTCATAGGTACATTTGCTGGTAAATTTTTTTCTTTGCAAAGCTTGGAGTTGAGAAATCCCAGAGTATGTCTGAGCTCCGGACTGCTCCCAGCTATCAGCCAGTGCTGTCTTTGTTGTTTTCCACAGAGGAAATGCCACTTTGACTGTGGAACCCTTTGGTGCACTTGTTGGCCCAGTGATGTCCTGTGTCTTGCTTGAGAATATCATACGAGATACACACCTGTGGTGTGAAGGGAGAGCACTCTGGACTCCGAATCCCAAGGTCCTGAGTTCGAGTCTCAGTAGGGACTGTTCCCTGGCAGTTCAATGCCTCCCTGCCAACCCATCCTGTCAGATCTCGGATGCTCAGCAGGGTCAGCCCCGGTTAGTCCCGGGTGCTGTGACAGTCCTGAGGACTTCCCTGTCACTGTCCAAGCTCGCTCGGCCGTGGCAAATGAACCTCAGGACTTAGCAGTGGGGCCAGTTCTGCGCACGCTGAGCCTCACCTAAAAAATCCACTGCACAGGCTGGAAGGGCTCACCCACATGGGGAGAGCCCTGCCCAAATCTGTGTTTGCAAAGTCTGGCCATACATGGATTGACTCTATTTACCTGTCACTGAATCTGTCTGTCATTTGAAGACATTTTGAGGTAATGATGTGGCTCAACGGCAGGGCATGTGGGACTGTGTCCTGTCCAAATGATAATGTTACTTGAAAACCAGCTAGAAAATTTGTCAGGCTGTATTCTGCTATTAATATTAAGGAAGCAAAGTAAAATGACAATACAAATGAGATGTGAATTAGAAATACCATAATTCTAAATGAAAGCAAATTTTTCTTGGGCAGGTCTGATTATCTTTCAATGAAGAAAATATCATCTAATATTATCTAAACCTCCTTCTTGAGTCCCACTCTTGAAACTGTTCACAATTGTCAGCTTTCTGAAGCTGAGACTCTGCATGTAAATTGTTCTTCACTAACAAATCCATATAGGTTTTTTTACTGAAATATGTTCAGGAAAGACTTTGAAAGTGCCTTTTTACCCCCTTTTTTATTTTTGGATGGCAACTATTTTGACATATTCATACTGTGATTAGATATTCTGAGAGGGTATAGCAGATGTGATAAGATCTGTAAAACACAGAATTTTTCACTAGACTGTACTGGTGGAAATGCACTACTCTGAGCAGAGACAAATCCATGCAAATAGTGAAGTCAAGGATTTTAAATTTTAATTATCCCATAGCTTTCTGTACCAGTTTTTCTTTGTTTGCTTTTTTTTTTCTCCATAGGATACTTTGAAAATTTTAAATAGTGAGTAAAACTTTCTTTTTAGCGAGAAATTTTGGTGTGTTTTTTTTTCTTCATTGAGAAACTGTTTTCTGCATTATAAAGGCATTTTCATACCATTGCTACCAAAAGTATGGAAAAAATGTAATAAATTTCTGCTCCCTCTGCTGGCCTTAGAGCTATGCAGAATAGATCCTGTACCTTCGAAGTACCCACCCTTACAATGGTTTGTGAAAATTGGGTCTTTTGGGAACTAAGAAGAACTCTTTATCTCCAAAATCCAGATCTTAGCAGTGAGTAATGGCATTTCTGAAATAACCTCTCAGTAACGGTGGAAGCTTTGAGAAAGGAAACAGTGATACCTTGTGATAACTGTTGAGTACCTTGAGTTGTGGCAGATGTGCCATCTGTTAGTGTGATACAGGAGAGCTGTACATTTGACATCAGTAGTAGACACTGTGTACAAAAATGGTTTAATTTCTTTGCTTGGGCTTCCTGAAAATCATCTTTGTAGTACAGTGCATAAAAGCAGAACTGAAATGACCAAATTGGTCAAAAATAATTGAAATAATCCAAGTGTGTTTGAAACTGAGGTGCAAAGCCTGCTATGCCTGGCTGCGTTATCTTGAGAGCAATCACTTAAGAACTATTATGTATTCTTTTGTTGTTGTCTTGTGTTTTTTTTAAGCTGGACCTGTGATCTGCAGAATGCTAACATACCCTCCAACTCGAAGAGCCTTAATTGTGGGTTGTGGTCTGCAGATGTTTCAACAACTTTCAGGGATAAACACCGTCATGTATGTATTCCTGCTTGCTTCTCTTTATAAAGACTTAGACCAGTAGCAGTGGCAGATGGTTTTCTGGACAAAATCTGAAATGTGAAAAATCTAATGTGAAGGCTGGAACACTGGTTGGAAATCCAGATATGGACATATTTGGCAGCGCAGAAAATTAGTACTAGAGGATGTTGCCATAAGGGCAAACATTTTTAGAGGCACAAGAATGCAAACTGTGCTCTGGGAGATGCATTATTCTGTGTTAGGGTTTGTGTCCAAAGCTGTGTATCTGTAGACAAGAAAGTACATTTACAGTTTGAGTTCGTGTGCAAATAGAGCGAAATGGAGTGAAGATCAGACTGCCCATGTTGATGACATGGAACCTTGCTGTGAAGTGCCACAGGAGGTAAGATGCTGAGGGAAGAACCATTTCCTGGTATTACATGGTTCTGTTATGTGTGTGAAACTCAGTAAATGTGGAAGTGAGGGATGATGTGTTGGGTTTTCTGCTGAGCTGTCAGCTTACAAAAAGAGTAACTCTTGACACATGTGCAATTTACAAGACCTTGTTTATAGATGAAATTACTGTTGGGCTACCCTACAAGAGTAACCATAATGGGTATGGCTGCCATATTTTAAGAGGAAGTGTAAAATATGTTGCTGTAACATCTTGTGGACAGATCTGTGTCTAAGGGAGCATGTGTCTGAGGACATTGTTAAAAGGAACAGCTGAAGGGATAAGGCTGTTAGTGGTGTCAAGAGCTACCATATTAAATCTTAGAGTAAACATCTGCCATCTGTCATAATGGAGTTAAAAAACCCAACCAAACTCAGTATTATTAAACTGAAAAGGAGTAAAATCTCCAAAAGTAGAGATTGTAACCAAATGTGGGAAACCCTTGGATGCAAAACTGGTAAGTTATGCATGAAAAACAGAAGACCGGCACAGAAAGAGCTTTGAGAAGTTCTTCAGGCACATCAGAAACAAGAGACCTCATAGTCTCCAGTCAGGATCAAGACATTGTGAGAACAGTGGCAGAAGATGAATGTTTAGCACCAAATCTCACAAAGTCTCTTCTTGGATTTGTGTTAATTATAGAGGATATATGAAGGTTTGTGCACTGGAGCTCACTTATGATGTCTCTGGTGATCTGTTTCAAACTCAAGTATTGGGGAAGAACTTTGAGAGCAAGCTGATTAAAATGATAAATAACAGGTCTGGAGTAATTTGAATACATAATTGCTAAATTTCAAAATGTGGCATAATTTACATGAAGCTACAGCCCAGAAAGTTTTGTTTCTAACATTATCAAAATTAATTGAGACTTCATAGTGAAGTGGGAAGGTATGCATTTATAAATATGAATAATGAGAATGTACATGTAGAATATAAAATAACAAAGAAGAGCCAACATGATTGTTGTAGACAAATTATAGTTTTTTTGGCTGTGAGTTCATGGTCATGTTATGTCCCATATATCCCTGTACATCCCATATGAATTAACCATCCTAGTCCATGACAGATGCTGCCAAAGTTTCTTTCTGGAAGAAATCAGATAATCACAAAAGTAGGGGAGAAGTCCTCTCAGGTTAATAATTATTTAAGATAGGGATAAAAAAGGATGAGACTAGAAGATGAGTTATCACAAGCCAAGAGTAGACTCCTACAGGGATCTATATGAAGATCTTTGCTGCTTTAATAAGTCTGTGAAAGGGGCTAAACAACAAAATAACAGCTTGTACTCATGCACCATTCATGATATTAAGATCCCACAAATCTGTGAGCATGAACAGTTGTGGGAAGATAATATAAGATAATAAATTAGTGAAATGGCAAGTGCAGTGCATTAGCTATACAATATTATACAATAATGCTTGCAGGAGGGAACTGGCTAACATGCATGGTGGTCCAAATTGTTACTATTCAAAAAAGAGGGCTTGAATTTGCGTTATCATTCTGTACAAACATCATGACGACATCCACGACCAGCTGAAATAGTACAAACAGTTGCAGCTGTCCTTTATTTTGTTAAGGATAAAACCATGTGTGGGGAAAGAGATACCTGTACAGGATGATTAAGCCTCTGCAGCTCAGTAAAGAAATGAGGTCAGAAGAAATCCAAGAGATATATAAAGCTGCTGATGTTATGGAGAGGATGGGGAGAGCATGATTATTCATCATTTCTTATGACACGTTTTTGATGACTCCCAGCTCTTACCCAGCAGTAGGTTTAAAATAAGCAATTTTTTATGCAACACATAATTACATATTGGAACTCATTGCCACAGGATGTTATAGATGCCAAATGTAGAAGTAAGTTTAGAAGTTCATTAGGGAAACTTACATAATAAACATTATTAAAATGTTATGAAATACGATGTGCATGCAACCTCTGGCCAAGGACAGTCATTCTCACAATTTGGTTCGTTCTGCTTTAGGATGCCTTTTTAGGCTAGAACAAAAAACTGACAGTTCTCAAGGTTTATGACACCAGTAGGTTGACTTTCCTTATTTTAAACTTAGTATGTTTTAAAACCTCCAACTCCTTTCTATGCAGGAGGCTTTACAAATAGTTTGGAAGTGACCAAATTTGCTTGTGAATGTGTAGGAGGACAGAATTACAACTATAAAACATAGCTGAATCTTAGCTTTAAAATAATGAAATGCCTATAATAAACACACGAAGGCACTGTTGTTGAAGGGCTAGATTGTAAACCATTTGCAATATCCAGTGGTTTTTAATAATCGAGTATAACTAAATTTTTAGTTACCAGGTGTGCAAGAAAAACATTCTCCCATGAAAGGACATTTTTCAAATACAAGCACGCAGCTGTCTATTGATGGTTTGCTTACATATAAATTGGTGATTGCCCTCTAATGCTGTGATTAAATGGTGCCTTAAGGAACTATCAGATTGTATTAACCCTCTAAGCACTGGTTTCTTCTTCATAATGTTTGGTTGTGTCACGCTGGTGTTGCTGTTCCATTGCAGCAGGAACGCAGGCACTGGTTATGGTTGGAGGGGCCAGGGTTGTGTGGACTTCCCGTCAGTAGTTTTGCAAACATGTTTACCAAAAACAGTAATGAAAGATGTTTTAATGGTTGTTCACTGTACTTTGGTGCTGCTGTAAATCCTTGTTTATTGCTATACTTCTTTTTAGGCCATACAAGAAGAGGCTGATGCTCCTGACTTGCTGCTGCCTGGCTTTCCCTGGCAGAGAATTCAGCCTCTGCTTGCTCCCTTTCTCCTTGTGCATTTCCATGGGACTCTGCCATACTGTGACCACCTAATGTGGCAGCATCCATCACTTATTCTAATAGTCTGGCTTGAGACTTTTCTGTTAGAAAAAGAATTTGTTACATCTGGTATGTTACTGTAAGGCCATTGGAGTGAGTTTGCATGTGTCTGAAAAACTCACTTAAACCCCTGTAATCAAATCACAAAGGGAAATGAAAATATATAAAGAAGAGCACAATTGTAGAATGATTTAATACTTACTGAGTAATTCTTCAATTTAAGAAAAGAAAAGGTTGAATCAAAAGGTCTGCATGCTAGAGGAATTTTGCAGGGGTCTAAAAGTAGTCACTGAGTATAAGTAGTAGAAGAGATCCTAAAAAGCAAAAAAGTATTTACAAGAAACACATGGAGACAGCAACAAAAATCTAGAGGTTCCATGGCTAAGTGTGGGGAAATCTGGCAAGAATTTTCTGCTTAGAAATTGGATATCAGTAGTGAAGCCAATGAGAGCAATGAAGTCCATGTGTAGTTGGATTTTTCTTTAGGATAGGGAAAGGAAAACCAGAAGAATTTCTGTAAGAATTGTTTATGACTCTACTCAGTCCTTCTCATTGTGCAATAAACTGATCTAGTTTTGGCACAGAAATAGTTTCATGCCATATTTGAATCAGCCATTTGTGTGCATAATGTCCAGCCATGAGGAACCAGAAACTCGTCACGAACAGGATGTTACTGAACTGGTGAGAACAGTGTGTGGAACAACCTCTGCATTGAGGAGGTGGATCTAAAAGAGAAGCAAAATGTAAAAATAGGCTAAGGAGATTGTGACTCTCACAGGAACAAATTCTAGCATGATAAATTTAGTCAGTAAAAGAATAAAGCTCAGTGACCTATTGCTTTGATTCCTTTTTTTTCCTCTAAGAACAAGGGTTCCCTGCTGTTTTATAGAGTGCCTGATATAGAAAAAAAATGTTTCCTTTTTGTCATGGCTCTTGCCAGCTTAACTGACCTGTAAAAGATAAAGTCATACAATTTTAGACAAGCATCTCTCACACTGGTGAGAGGTCTGAAATGGTTTAAGTGTTCAGTTTCTTACCATTCTAGTATTTTCTCATCTCATAAGTGGAAGCTCACTGGTTCAATCCTGGAGTCCCAAATCTGGCTGACAGGACATGGAGAAAGGCCCTGTGAAGGAAGTTACATTGCAGGGGAGCAGTTACTACAAATTAGCTTTATAATAGTGGCATATCCCAGAATTTTGTTAGAACAGTGGTGTTCAGGTATTTCCAAGCCCACAGTGGCACATAGTTAAAACCTGGGGGAAGAGGACCATTGGAAGGTAAAACTTGAAACTAGTTTTTCCCATCAGTTTCTTATTCAAGGAAAAAGTAAAGGAAGGAAAAATGCCATTTTTGAGGGAGCAGGAGGAGGAGTGGGCTTGAAGAATTTAGCTATTTCAGATTGTTTGGTGAAAACCATCAATAGAATACATGCATGTTTCATCTACATGCCTATATTCCTGCAGGACTTTGACTTCTGAAAACATTTCTGGTACTGTGAAGCCCCATTGCAGTAAAAAGAACCCCAAACAGTGGAGAAGAAAACTTCTGGAAAAAAATGCTAATTTATCTTGAATACTGGGCAGTAATTCAGCCATAATTGGAGGGAGTTCAGCATTGTCTCTTCAGAACTGTACGTAGGTAGTGTGGCCTGTGCTGGCGTTTCTGCTGCTCTTTTAGGGACTTGTCTGTTCCCTCAGATTGCTTGTGCCCTCAAGACCATAAATCTGAGATGAAATTGAAGAGACAGCTGCATCATCTTGATTTTCTTACTCTCACAAAACTTGATGTGGACTTGATGAAAGCCAAACAAAATACTTTATTCTGCAGCTGAAACACTAAGGTTGATGTGATGCTAATTTGGTAATTTGCCATTATCTTTTCACATTGTGTTAGAAAAGCTTTCTGCAACAGAGAAGTGGTATAATGTGTCAACAGGGAGAGCTTATGGCATTCAGTATTTTTGTTAAGCTGTTTGCTGGTGTGTATGATCTGTAATTCCTATTTAATAAAATGTTTTGGTTTTTTATTTCAAAGATATCCTTGCATCTCCTAAAAGTTAAGTGAATCCACATATAAAATGTATTGGTGTTTGGATTTGGTCCACAGATGCTTTTGAGTTTTAACTGTCTTGCTTTTTTAATTTGTGCAAGCAAACAAGGGAAAAAACAAAAGATATGATAAAAGAAGCATCTTTTTCAGCTGGCAAGAAATAGGGAGTGCAAGAAAGTACTATATGGAGAAGAAAAAAAGCTTAGAATAATGAGAGGGGGAAAACAGCTGGATAAAAGAAGATAAATACAAAAGAGGACAAGAAGAGGTTATGTAACAAGTGGAAATAGAAGGTTTGAAGATAAGAATATTAAATCAATTAACATAGAAAGTGAACAAATATCATACTGAATGTAAATGAGTGAATGAAAGAGAACAGGAGTGGGACTGGAAAGCAGCCAGGATACTTTGGGAGTTGAATGGAGGCTGGAGAGGAGTTGAATGGAAGCAAAGCACGTTTCCTGCCAGGTTTAATCACCAGGTCTGTTGTCAGCAGTTGCAGAGCTGAAACCCGCGAGGAGCAGAGGGCAGAGTGCACCTCGCTGTGGCCTCAGGACCCAGCAGAGCTTGGGGCTGCTGCTCAACAAGGATGAGCCACTGAATCCCCCCAGGGGTGGTAAAAGTCATGACTGAAAAACTTGCCTTGAAATTCCAGTTTTTAAAAAGTGAAATACTGAATAGGTAGCAGGACAGTGACTGCACACAAACCATTACTTTTTCCGTTGAAAATCATTGAATAAATACTTTCTTTTGTGAATTACAGCACAAGTAGCAGTCTTGTCTGCTCTTTCAGCATCAGCAGTCATAGAGAGTTTCATAATTAATGACAATGTATTTATAAGCTATGACAGACATAATGAGCAAGCTGGTCATTAAAATGAGGTTTTTTAATTGGCTATCGATTTGGATATTGAAAAATGGTTGTTGAGACCTGTAAACAAAAGTTCTACTGGCAAAAAGTAGTGGTGATTCTCATTTTGCTTGTGGTTTGTAATCAAGCATTGATTTTTAAGATTGTCCAGGTTGCTATTGTGTTCCCTGGCTCTGCATTTTAAAGCAAAATCCAGAGAGTAGCGTAAAAAGCAAACAAGCAAAGCCCCAAGAAACAAAACAAAGCCTCAAGCTGACACAGTGCTAAAATGTCATCCAAGTTGCACAGCAACTAAAGAACAATGTATCTTTTATTGCAGACTTGACTTAATTTCAAATTGGGCCAAGCAGAATGCCATGTGGCATTTGTTTTTGGATGGCCAGTAACTTGTCACCTCAGTTATTCTTGAGTATTCTCAGACCCAACTGTGCTTTAAGTCTGACTGAAGGAGGAACAATCACATCAATGTTTTTTTCCAGATACAAATATTGTAATGTTGTCAGGATAATTGAGAAGATTTGGTAATTGGCAAGTCTATTTTTTTCTGATGACTCCATAACATCAAGGCTGCTGCCTGCTTAGGTTTTCATCCTTCAATAATTTTTTGTGATTAAACTGTCCACTTCATATCTTTCTTTCAAATTATGCATTTTCCCCTTAGGCTTTAGGAGACATCTATTAAAACAAAAATAAACTCTATGTTGCATGTCCATTTACTTTTCAGATAATAATCCATTGGAGTTTTTTATTAGGTTTTCATAAATTCTTCCAATAACATTTCTTGGAGAAGTGACCCTTCATTTTACCATGTTATCCTTCCTTTATATCTCAAGATGGTTCAGGTAATATGGTGTGCAAACTCATCATGTGAAAAGACTTTAGTGTTCTGTTTTCCCAGCTGAGCTTGTTTCTTTTTAAGCAGAGTGCATTAAAAATAAAATATATTTAAAACCCCCAAACTTCAAACTGTTCACTTAAGTTTGGAAATTTATCACATGGCCTATAGAGAGAAGTTTTGACTTTGGAGCTGTGGCCAAGAACTAGCTCTGATTTGGAGGTGAAAATTTGGCTTGAAATAAAGGCTGGGCAGAGGCAGTTCAGTGTCAGCAGCTGAGATGCTGGTCGGGTAGGGAACAGAAATGCTGAACTCCCTTTCATGAAATGCTGTCAGCAGGACCCACTGCAGTATTCACAGCACCTGGGAAATGGCCATATTGGCAGTCAATCTTTGCATTCCTTTTGTGTTTGCTTCCACCTTCCCCTCAGTGCAGGTCAGGGAGGAGCCTGACCGTGGTGTCCCTGGGCCCTGCTCTGGTGATGTTTCTTCTTCTCGGTTATTGGTAGCTGCTGACGTGGGAGGGGAACACTGCCTGGGAAGGGGAGTGTGCCTTAGGAAACCTGCTAAGAGGTGGCTGAAACATGGGTGTGTTGATGACAGGATGCCAATAGCTATATCCATTAATTAAATCCAAACAAGCATACAAAACATTGGCTGGTTAAGGGAAACTGCAGCACCTCTTAGAAATTAACCCAAACAAACAGAAGTCTTCCTTCCACAGGGAAGGATGCAGGCTGCAGGTGGGAGTGACATGGTATTCAGTCATGGAGAGGGATGGGAAGAGAAAATAGCAGGTTGTTCTGCTGGACATCTTCTATGGCTCTGTACCTGTGCAGGAACCATGAGCCTCAGCCTTCCTGTTGGTTTTGTACTGAGCCAACAGATGCAAGACTCAGTGATCTGGGTAGATGTATCTTGTAGTGTGTTGTACTTGAGGCATTTTTAAAGCAGTTCTGATATTGCTGAAGTTTGTATGTCCTTTGCTGCGTTTGAAAGGCACCTCCTGTGCTTTAGAATTTTTGTTTGAACAGTGAAATGTTTCTCATAAATTTTCTTGTGTGTATTTGTTGGATGGCCTACAAAACCTGGAACAGCTTTCATGGTTTAGCGGCAAAGGCTGTGAAATACCAGTTGAAATAACTGTGAGAGGGTGTTTAGGATACAAGTAAGAGACTATATTAAACACAAATCACCTGTGTGTCAGCGTTGCTAGCGCTAAACCCACACTAAGCTGAACTTCCACTTAAAAATAGAATAAAAGAGAAAGAAAAGCTTTCCTCTCCTCCTGTGCTGACCTTGTGTGATGGCCAGTTTAGAAGTTAATTTTTCTGAGTCTGTTTAAATACATAGATTTGTAATGCATTGTAAAACAAACAAACAAAAACCTGCTACTTGGGTTAATTGGACAACGCCATACATCAGTCTTCAAGATTTCCTCTCAGGCTGAAGGTTCTCACTTCTAATGCCAGTTCTCTGTGCATTTCATGTTCTTATTCCTTTTGAAATAGAAAACGAAAATTACAGCTTTAGGCCACAATGAAAAACCAAAAAGACACAAAACAAACCAGTGAATCGTGGTGGAGTTGGTAACTAGATTAAAGCTGTGAAATGTACAGCTTATTTAAGCCACTTGCTTTGTCAGTCTGACTAGACAGAGGTTTTGGAAGTCGGTTGTCACAGATGCATCCTTGTCCTGACTATTGAAGATCAAAGGGATAGGTAATTCAGATATAAAAGTTGGGAAGCCCTGAGTATCAGGAAGATCAGGGAAGTAGTTCAAGGTATTATACAATGGGACTAATGGGATGAAATGGAATAAAATCTAGAATGATTATCAGAACATATTTTAGACCTTAGAGATATTAGATTGTCTCAAGGGAAAGAGTAAACATAATTTGTAATTGTTTAAACGTTACAACAACAGAGAAAGTATTAGAAATAAGATATTGTGGGGTTTTGCTGTTGGAATTAGTAGATATACAGTAGAAGGTTAATGCAAGTTTAAAAGTAAAGGCTAATTTCCTTTACATTAAAATTTTATATTCCACCTCTTCTGATGATTCTCATAATCTATCCATGTATTGTTAAAAAACCAGAACCAAACCAAACACAATCCCCACCTAAAACCTGGGCAAATTTAAAAAGTCCCAGACTGCCAAACACATTAAATGATATTGAGGTGGATGATTATTTGCATTATAATTTTCATCAGGTTTAAAAATAAGCAACAAAAACCACCTTTTGAAATTGTACAGAAGGCAGATTCGTGGTGCTGATGTGATGTATTGTAATGGGCACTTAACTCTCATTCTGTTTTGAAGCACTGGATTTTTTCCCATTTCACCAATCTTTAAACATTCGTGTTTTCCTTATTAGTCTGATGCTGAACACCTGTTTTGTTTTTGGATTTTTGTGTTATTTTGGGGGGTTTGGTGGTGGTGGTTTTTTTTTTTCCCAAACTTCAATGTTTAAGTCAATGAGTTGAAGAATGAGCACATGAACTATTTTTCAATTTATGATCTTCTTTGAGTTTTGTTTTGGGTTTTTGGCTAAAAGAGTATATACAGAAGAGTGGAATAGCATGAGTTAAAGTAAACCTCATGGTGTGACAGCTGCAAATGATTTGCCACAGGCTGGACCTATCTACTATAACGTCTGTCTGATGGTTTGGTTAGTTATTTTCTAAGTGTTGCAGCTGTATTAGAAAGGATTCTTCTTTGTATTAGCTGACAAAACTTAGAAACCTCAACAAAACCCAAGGTAAAATGTCTTTATTAAATTGGCATTTTTCGTTGTAAGGCTTTTAGAGAAGGAAATTAATTTTAAGTTTTTTGTTGAATGTTACTGACACAAAGGCTTGTAATATCTTAATTTGGTAAATAATGTTTGCTTTTATAACATGTTCAAAAAATTGTATAGGAATTAACTAAGTTATTTTAAAAGAAATCCTACTATTTGTCTTCTCATTTGAAACATAGTTTAGTTTTAATGAAGTCTGATCAGCAGGGACTATGGGCACAAATGCACAGTCTTACCCCCAGTTTTTCATACAGGTTAATGTAATCTTCAGTGGAAAACCAGCCAGAAGATTGGACATTTGTGTTAAAACATTGAAAACCAACTAACAGTCCTGCTGATTGTACTTTTAGTTTTACCTTAATGCAGTTTTCTTAATGGTAAGTGATAAAATCGGTTCCTGTAGTTCTTCAGGCTGTGAAAGCAAATGTAAAGAAGGGCTCTCACTTTGGAGATAGCTTAGAAACAATTCATTTAAAGAAGGAATTTATTTGAACCAGTATTTTCCAACATTTCTTTCGATGTTATTGAAGGATTTGTATGTTTAATAGAAATCTTTCACAGGTTTTGTGCTTCTGATTCCCACTCTCCCTTTTGCCTGTACTGAAATCATAACACTGATTTCTCTCTGTTGCCTTGGTAATAGCTTTGAGGTCACCAATCCAGCGTTAATTGCTCTGCAGGGCCGTGCAGGAGCAATTGTGTGAAAATCTTTGCCTTAGACTTTGTGTAGATACAGTGTAGCTGGTGGGGCATTAAATTCGTCTCATTCACTTTGTTCGTATGTAGAGCCAAGTGCTGGAATGAAGTCAGAGCAGTGATGCTCTGGGTAAATCATTCATGAATGATTGCTGGAGGAGGTTCCCTAAATAGAAATAATGGTTGGTTTGTTTATTTGTTTTAATGTGTTGCTTGTCTAGACAGCTCATGGAGCACTGTTTGGTCTCAACAACTTTTCTCGTGTTATAAATTTCTAATAATCTTGTAAAAATTCCTTTTTTATGCAACTGATCATGTTTTTAGTGTGCGTTATTCTGTTGAACTGCAAATTTTTGTTATCTCTAGCATTTATTTTGAGACCTATAAGGAAATCAGATACCAATCAATGACCAATTTAATTTTTTTTCTGTAAGGTATAGGAGAGTAGGAAGGGGAGAGGGGTTTGTGTCGTAGTTTTGCTCTCCTGTGAAAACCTACGGGGCACATGTTATTCAAATATTGGGCTGTATTTGTAGCAATAAGGAAGTGTCTTCTTCTTAGTTGAAAAACAAAGAATATAGAAATGTGAAACAATTCAAAGCTCACAATGTAACCAATCTTGAAAAGACACAAAATGAATGTGTGAAAGGTCACCTGGTTAGATGCTGCCTGATACAGCAACCTTAGTGAAATGTATTACTGATCCCATTCAAACATAGAGTAAGAGATATGATGCCCTTTAGATCTGTTTACTCACCTTTACTTTAAGGGCATAGGAACTGGTTCTGTAAATTGGATTCTTTGGAGTCTGTCAATAAGAGTTAAGCTGCCAGAGGCTAGTCAATATGCCTGGTGCCACAGAGGTGGAGAGACACAAAAAAAAGGTTGAAAGGTTATGTGCAGTGCAAAGATTTGCCATAAAAGAAAATAGTCCAGAAATGGATCATGAATAAAACATGGTGGCATCTAAAAGCCAATCCAGACTTTGCTAATGTGAACAGTCTTCAAAACAAAGAGATTGCTGTTGTCAAAAATAGGCCATACAGAAGTTGTTGTAATGGAGTACAGTCACCAAATGGAAAGAAAATAAGAAATCACTTTTGAGACTCTGAATTCCTCAGTATGATGAGAGAGAATACTGTCTGTAGGGCTGGAGAGGGGGAAAGTCCAGGCTGGAGTGGGATGTCAAGATGGGGAGACTAATCACTCGGCTTCTCATCCTTTGGAGGGACTGGCTCTTCCTGGAGTGTCTTCCAGAGATGAGGTATTGTCAGAGCTGGAGGGTGCAAATTGACTCTGAGCTCATGCAGGTGAGAGAGGGCTCACATGTGACTGCTTAAAATGATTGGGGTTTTGTCCCCCAGAGTGCTAACAAGTTTGTGGGGAGTAATAAATAATACTCCAGAGACTGATTTTGGAACTTCTTCATAGAGAGTAAAATCATTGGTGATAGTTAATTTCATTTTAGTAGTCACTTGCATACTGCACTCACCCAAAATAGGTTTTACAGACATCTTGGAAATAGAAAAAATGTGAGTCCACATTATTATCAGCAGAATTTCCTGTGTTTCACAAGTAGAGCTGAGAAATACTGGACTGCTGAATAAACTTCAGCTTGTTGAAGGCCCCTTCTCACCTAAACTTGAATTTTGTGGTCAGAGTTTTGAACGGAAGAGCCTTTTTTAAAAGAAAGAGGGAGAGCCCAATTAGAGGCTAAGGCAGTAAAACAAAAGCACAGCAAAAGTAATCAGTTAAGATAATTTGGGCTTTCTCACTCTACTCGCTTTTCCTACTGCCTGAGATATGTTATTTCTATGGTATGTTTGTAGACTAGGAAAGGAGAAGAGAGAATGAGCAGTGAAACTTTATAAGGTAGCGACTTCGTGGTTTTAACTTCAGGTCTTTAAATCATAGGTTTAGCACCAAAATACTGAAATTTGTTCTGAAAATAATTAGAAGCTGGCAAAAGCTAAAGCTTTCTGTGTACCAAAGAAATACTTATTGCCTTTGTATGTTGGTGAGAGAGGGAAGCAGATGAAGTATTGGAAAAACAACTGAAAGACATGTTGCTGCTGTAAGGAACATGTTGGCATGTGAGGAACCAGGTAAGGTCACAATTAAACTTGGACTGATGGAGCAGGGAGATTAGACAGTGCTAGGGAGGGAAATTTCAAAAAGCAAGTACTGAAGGAGAGGAGAAAATCACATGAGCTGGGATAGATAGTGCTTTAAAATATTCTGTAAAGCTACTGCTGGAAAAAGAAATTAATTCCATGGTTAGAAGCTTGGCTGACTTACCGTTCCTCTCAGCAGAGTCTAAGAGCCATGGGTGGGTTTTTGCCTTTTGAAAACTGAACAAGTAGGTCTTGGCTGTCTGTGACACTTGAGTCCTCATTTCTGCTGTGTCTTGTTAGGATATGCTGAAGCAAATAGTTGTGTAAAAGAAAATATGATATTAATTTTTTTCTTTTGCAAGTTTCTGTGGAAGCTGTGCTTGTTCTGTTGACTGTGTAGAAAACGAAAATATTTTCTTGTTTTTCTGAAGGAAGGTTATTCCTGGAACTTACTCAGCTGAGGGACAAATTAATCCTGTAGATTCCTGCAAAGAATGTGTTATCTTGCCTCCAGTCCTTCTTGCAAGCACTTTCAGACACTGTACTATGTGCTTGCAAGAAACTTGAAGCGCATTTTCTAACTTAGGGAAGCAATTTACTGCCCTTAAGTGACACGTTTTAGCTTCCTGTGGTGTGTTTGTAGTGTGCATATTACAATAGTATTCACTCAGTGATACCATTTCATACTTTTGAGCTTCTCTGACTCAGACAGGAGACTCATTTGGGCTGTTAGCTTGGAAAAAAATTCTAGTTCAGCTCCTGTAAAGCTCTTTATCTTCCTGAGCCTTTTAGTGTGCAGTGTTATGTGCAGGTCACGCAGAGTGGCTGGAGCTGTACGACTGTCGTTGGCCTGGGCAGCTCCAAGGTCTGTCTTTCATCTTCTCATGCAGTATCAAAGCTGCACTTTTCAGTAAATCAACTTCTGAATGTTGCTGACAACATAATCTTGCAGTGATTCCATGCTTGCTGCACAGTAAACTGTGATGTACACAAGCACTGAAGTATATTTGCCATACACATTTTAACATTTTTATTGTTGTAATCATCTCTTAGGCTCTGCATTAGGGTATTACTTTTTATTCTCTCTAAATACACTTATGAAGAGGTTACAAGCAACTATTGTTTATGATATCTTTCTAAACTAGAGGGTCTCTGCAGAGAACTCCTTTGGGGATTTATTCTGCTTTCATAAAAGTCATTTGGCTTTCCTAACTGCAAAATTCTCTGTCTGGAACAAATTAACTGCCATTCAAGGACTAATCTCTTCCTCCATGGCAGAAATTTCTTCCTCTGTGGTACTGCTCTTCAGACTGGCTGCTGCAGTCACTGTCAGACACTCCCCAGAGGTTTCAGACCAGAATCACATCTGCTGCTCTGAGTCACAGCTTCATCCTATCTGGTGGGGTTTCAGTGTTCATTAAACTAATTAATGATTAAGTACAGCAATATGACATGGCTTGTCATGTCAGTTAGCTTTCTCAAAAATTCAAGGTATTGGCTGTTTCCTATGTCTAAATGAATGTTCAGTTATATGCAAGATTATAAGCAAGCAGCTTTTTCATGTTGGCATTTAAGTCAGAAGGAATGCACTGTTGCCTGGTATTGCACAGAATCTAAAGCCAGAAAAACCTGTGTTTGTAGAAGGGAAAGGCCAGACAAACCACTCTGTAAGGAGGATCTTTACCTGTGTGACATTGGAGGTATTACAAAGAAAGAGGAGCAGAAGGGGGAGAATGGGAGCAAAATATAATGCTAAAATTTAGTTGCTTTCCTCAGTAAAGCACAACAACACACAGCACTGGATCTGCTGCTGCTTCACTGTGGTCCTGTGCTTTTCCCTTGTAACAGACTCCCTGCCTAAGCTCAGGTACCTGTATAGTTTTTCCAGGTTTTTGAGAGAAGGTGTTGAGATGGTCACTTCGTAATTCTTCTCAGGATAACAATACCTAATTACATTGTGGGCGTAAGTAACTATTGTTTATATGCATTATCAATCTAACAGCTGGTAACTGTTAACTGATAACAGGAGGAATTTCTTGCCTGAATGGTTTATCAGGCATTAGAATGGGCTGATGAGGGAGGTGGTGGAGTCACCATCCCTGGAGGTGTTCAAGAATCAACTGGACTTGGTCTTCACTGAAGAAATTATGGAGATCATACTGATGGCTGATGTGAAGGGCACAGATTTTCTTGCTTTTGTAGAAGACTGAACAGTGTGTGGCCAGGAGGTGAGAAGTTATTGGAGCAAGTATTTATCTGTCCATGGCTGTTCAAGGATTTTGGCACTGCAGTTTTCTGAACCCATGTTTTCTGTCCACCGAGCTTGAAGTCTGACCTGACTGAGAGAACATGACAATTGCTTCAGGAGATGCCACCTTACCTGTGGGATCACATTTCCCCAGTGGTGTTAAGAAAGGCTTGGTTTCTAATCCCCTGGCTGGATATCAGCTACCAAAGGGCAGTGTGTCAAATAATAGTAATCTTTATTATTTGCCCATCAGAGTAAACTATTTTTTCTGTGAATTGTGCAGTAATTCCTGTGATGTTCTTGTGATTCAGCTGTCGAGGAAATTTTCTTTCCTGACATATCTGCAGCTATTTGTGAAGAGCAATGAAGGGAGGCATACTCTAATGCTAAGGGAACTTAGTTGCTGTGTGCATACTACTGTGCAAGATACTTCAAATGCTGTGAGATTTTTGAACTTTGCAACCTGCATAGACAGGTCTGCCAGATAAGTATACTTTAAGACTTTTTTCCAATGTGTTTTCATGGATGTTGTCTCTATGACAACATGCCTCCCCATGTGAGAGCATCACTAGCAAAAGCTAACATCCTGTCAGTGTTCCTTGTTCAGAAACTGTCTTTGTATCATACACTTGTGCCTCTTCTCAAAGCGGTGTGAGTTCTGGCTTTCTCCAGTCTGCTGTTATGTGGCACTCTTTATGCCTGTAATAAATGCTGACAGCTCTCAGCTCAACAGTTCTTTCCATGGCACGCAGACTGTGACGTCACTCAGGTTTCTGAGTGCCAGCCTGAGAGAAGGGCTTGAATGCAAAGGCAGCTGGGGTAGGGTTTGTGTCTGGAGAAAATGTTACTGTGTCTGGGAAGGGGATGGCAGCAGACTAAAATAAGACCAGCATGTCATCCTTAACCTTCAGGGGATGCCCAAATCTCCATCAGTCAAGGACAAAGCACTTATTCTTTTGGCTTCTCTCAGAAGTATTCCTGATAAAAATTGTTGTGAGATGGTGAGAGGTGGAGCTTGCTTCTTTCCAGCAGGATGATGCCATGATGATCCAAGCTTTCAGCACTCTGAACTCAGCTGCAGCAATGTATTTTGATTAAGACCAATATGTTGAGCTTCAGATTATTCAACACACAGGTCTCTGCCAGCTAGATGTGTCCCTGTAGGCAGAACAGGTTACTGTACCACTGGCCTAAGTGTAAAGAGCTTAACAGATTCACCTTTTTTTTGTAGCTCTTTGTTCTCCTTGAAGGATGGAGTTTGCAGGCTGATACACTGTGCTCTTGACCACTCAGGAAAATTGATGATTCCTTTCTCTGCAGTACCAGTCTTGTATTTTCCCAGTCCAGGCGTCTCACTTATCTACTGTAAGCTATTGATCTTTAAGTTCCTTTTTCCTTTCTTCCTGAACCTGGTTCTTAAAAAAAAAAAAAGGCAACCTCCTCAAAGCAGAATCTCTGTGAGCAGCAGAGGTTCATGGTGTCAGTGTACTGACATGGTCTCAAGTCAGGGATTTGTGGTGCTTCCTCGCGATCTCATCTCTCCCCATCTGTCAGCATCCCTTTAGGTTTTTGCCTTGTATTCATATTGCAAGCTTTTTGGAGAGGCCATTCAGTTGTTCTGTATTTGAGCAGTACTTTGCACACTGAGTCCTTCCCCCTGGTGGAGACAGATATTTCAGTAGTGCTGTCACCTTTAGGAATGAGGCTCTGTGATGTTTTGCTTCCAACAGTGTAATTTTGCAGACAGTTCTCTTTTAAGTAATTGTTTTTGTCCCAATGTGGAATCTAATGACCTGATTTCTCCTCTCCCTCCCTCCCCCTGATGCCCACCTGTGGAAGCCTTACCCAGAAGGAAGGTCGTGGTCTTACACTGCCAAATGTTGCAGACAGCAACTTCTGCACTGCCCATAATTATCTCATTTCTCTAATAAAGGGAGTCTTTCCATTTAAAAGGGGAAAAACCAAACACATAGATAATCCTTTCTGTTTATTTTAGTGAGAGAAGGGAGCCTTGCTGATGATACATGACAACATTTTTAATAAATAAAGCTGAGATTTTAAATTCTTTTTGAGAAATGGTTAAATGTCATGCCTTTTTTTGTCAGTGCAAGCACAGTCTGGCAGTTGCAATGCCAGTGTTGTTGTTGGAGGGTACAGTAATTACCAGAACTTATCTTAATTTCTAACCCCAGAATATTTGTATTTTATATTGCAGCATGCTGTATTTTACAGTGAAATATTTGTCTTCAGCAAAGAGTGCCAGGCTCTCCCTGGTCAGGAGCTGTGGCTCTGCTGCAGCCCCAGTGGTCACAGAGGTGCCAATAACAAGACCAAGTTTTGCCTTCTGTAGAGGGGTGTGGAGAGCCCAAGGCTGAGGCTTGAGGTCAGACTGAGAGGAAAAGGTAAAAATTTAAGCAAAAGAATGCACATTTAGTATGTGTACTGTAGAACTAGAAAATAAAACAGCAACTTAGCTTTAAGAGGTAACTGTTGCAGAAGTTTCATTTCAAGAAGTGTGTTAACTTCACTGCACATTAAAATATAGAAATAAAATATATGGTTGCAGGTATGTCATTTTATTAGAAACAAGTTAGGAGGAATAGTGAATCTGCTTGTGTGTAGGGGAGTCTTGCTACTGCAAATGCACATGTTGTTCTCTCTTGACAGTGGTACCCAAACAAGCTTTGGTTCGAGAAAATCAGTAACTCTCTCTTAGACACAGCTTACTTGGGATGATCCTGGATGTTTTTCCTGATGCATTAAATAGATCCTGCAATGGAATTAAGCTCAAATAAAAAGCCAAGAAGGCTGAAGAAAAGGGCAGCAGTCAAGAGGGAGAACCAGACAGAAACACAAACAAGGGTTCAGATAAATAGTGGAGTTTTAGAATGCTGGTGTATCTGTTAACTTCTGTTATATCAGCATGGGAAATATTCAGAACAAAAAGATTGTATTTTATTAAATGTTTCTTTATGTCAGGTAGTAATAGATCACTGAATTTTTGTTGAAATGTTTTGTATCCCTCATTTTTTAGCTTTTTTATTGTCAGCCAGTCACTCTTTGGCTAACCTTGCATTTGACTAATCCTTTGCCATCCATCTGATTGCACATTCTAAAATCTTGTGAACCCTTCCCAATCACAAAAGGTGGGCTAGGACAAAACAACAGCATTCAGATTGAATGGCTGGGAATGCAGAGATAACAAAAAGACCCAGATTTCCTACATGCAGAAATGCTTTGCTTTGAGTGGGAACAAGCAGAACAAAGGCAACATCCTACTAGTCATTCACAGACCTGCTGACAAATTTAGCTCTGACCTTAAAAAAGAGAGAGGAAAAAGTAGGTGAGAAGCTAAATTGCTTGATGCTGGTCTGTAAAATAAGTCTGTTAGCTCTTAAATAAATAAACACTATATTAAATAGATATATGTACATAATAAATAGCTTTATAAGTAGATTGCTCTAAACATTTTAGGCCATACCTGAGGAAGTTAGTAGGACCAGAACAATCAGTGCAAAATGTGGGAACACTCTCCCAGCATTTATGTGGATTACCTTCATTGAGGATTTTTCCTCCAAAAGAGGAAAAGCCTATTTGTGAACAGTTTTGCTTGAGGAGATTTTTACTCTTCCCTTGCCCCTTAAGACACGTGTGTCTGCACAGTCAACTGCTGCTGCTTCATATTTTTGTGGATCTCCATCTTCCATTTGCCTTTTGGTTCTCCTCTTGTAAATGCAATCGTGCTCTCAGGACTGCTGATTGGAATGTCCTCAGGCAAGAAGACCTTTGTGCCAGTGAAACTCAGAGATTGCATTTATATGATGGGTTTTACATCCTGAATTCACTGTTCCTGCGCCTCTGGGATTAATTTATCTTGGCCACTTCGAGAAGAAAAGGACTTTATTACCAGTGTTGTTTCTGGAGTCCTCCTTATGAGACCAATAGAGCCAGTGCAGTCAGAACAGCCCTCCAGTGAAGCAGAATACTTTGTGAAACAGTAAATCATCTCTCTGGCACGCCATGAAGGCAGTTGTCTTCCATCAGTGTGCTGTCAGGTCGAGATGCCAAGGCTGCTGTTTGTAAAAGGACCTTTGGGAAGAGCTGGCTTTGTTGTGGAGGCTGGTGCCTGTTGCCCTGTAATTGCTACTTCATTAAAATGTTTCAGTTCAAATTCTTGTATGCCCCTAAGTTCTCTAGATACCTGTCATGGAAATTCTCAAATGTGAAATGAATTTTTGTTCAATCTGACATTTTAGAGCAAATTCCCAGTTGCAGAATTTGAATCAAAGTTGTCAAGAAGACTGGCTTTCTCTAGAGACCTTACTAAGGAACCTGATAACGGAATTTCATGCATATTCTCACTTGAGTTTCTATG
Source organism: Sakesphorus luctuosus (assembly GCA_013396695.1). Classification (NCBI taxonomy): domain Eukaryota; kingdom Metazoa; phylum Chordata; class Aves; order Passeriformes; family Thamnophilidae; genus Sakesphorus; species Sakesphorus luctuosus. Next base: position 391,402 of record VWZD01002805.1, on the reverse strand, counting down.
CAGTTCTATTCTTTTATCTTAATACAACTTCCATTCTGATTTCCAAGTAACCTGTCTAATTGGAAGTGGTTAAGTTTTCACCAGATAATCAGTTCAGTAGGATCTACTGGATGAACTTTGAACATAAACCAAAAGGAGTTAACACACACTGCATTCTACAAGCAGTGCACACATCATCACCATCATCATCAAACAAAGAAACAGAAAGTCCAGAAGAAAAAAATTAAAGTTATTCCATGCGTTTTTGACAATACATTTTTGCTGTTCATTTTCATAGATTATTCTCAAAACCAGGTAGGGTAATTGCTCTTCTGAATCTACTAAAGCTGAATTACCTTTGCCTCAGGCAACTTTATGCTGTTTTCTATTTACTATATTTTTCACATAAACCCCAGAAGATTGTTGTAAACAAACCTTGTTTTGGTTGCCATTTGATTTTACCTGCTGAGTGTAGTTGGGTGTTGAAAAATGTGTATAAAAACAATTTCTGCATAAAACACAATTCATGTCATGAATAAGGTGATGGCATAGTCAGCTTTGTTCTTTGCTGCTCACACTGTGATGAATCACACTTTCTGATTCTATGAATCTGAATATGTGACTTCTCAGGCTTTGTGCATCCATTGTGCTGTATTTACATACTATTGTTAAAGAAAAAGGAAGAAAAAGAAGAAAAAATAGCAATAATTGGTGTGTCATAGAAGTCTTGAAAGTATTTTTTTAAATACAGTAATACATGAATCATAGGAAGTTTCAGAAAGAGAACATATCCATTAATAGCAAGCATTGCTATTGGCATATGAATACAGGAAAACATAGAACTGTTTCATTAAATGGTGGGAAAACCAGACAGTTTTGTGGTAGCCAACCTCAAGCCTAATAAAATGTGTTTGTGTTACTATTGCATTTTAAAGGCTTGTTTGTGAAGCAGGACAGTACTGTGGTAAGTGGTGCAGAAATAGAGAGCAAAACAGCTCTTCCTACAAGATATTAGTTAGAAATTACTGAATACAGAAGGAATGGAAAGCAAAGCAAATGAAAAATTAATTAAAGTGTGAAGGATAATTAGGTAAAGTAAAATGGGATAAATAGGATACAGTGCATTGATTTAACAAAGTAAAATCAAGCTGTAGAACAACTAGACATTTATTCTTTGAACAAGTAAGTGGTTTTGCTAGGACAAGAAAATGTTGAAGATTTCATTTATCTGGGAAGTTTTGATTTTTTTTCACATGAAAAAATTTTGGTTTAGTTTTATTTCAAGAATAGCTGGCATTGCTCAAGAACTGTAAGATAAGTATAGATCTAAGCAAAAATATTGTGACAGAAGGTTATGAGGAAAAAGGCACTGTACTGGAAAGATTAATTAATCTTGACTTACTCAGTATTCCTGTTAGAGACCTTAGGTTTCCTTTTGCTAATAAATTTGAAATAAAGTTAGGATTAATTGCCACTGGTGAAAAATATGGGCTCCAGATGAGAGGAGAGTTCCTAACTGCTGGAGGAGGGTGGTTATGGAGCATAACGTAAGGTAGAGCTCAGCTGATTTTATGAAGTGCACTGTGGTTTCCCACAGTAGTCAGGATTGATTTAGAAGTTTGAGTCTCATCCTTTCTTTTAGATGAATCTAAGGAAAGTTAGAAATGGTCTTCGTATTTCTTAAACGTCTTTGAAAACCACTGAGCAGCCTTTAGCTACTGAGTTTACATTCAGTAAGTAAGGAAGAACCTCAAGAGATCATTTGGTCCACCTTGCTGGTCTGAGCAGAGCTGCCTTCACAGTTGGATTGGGTTACTCAGGGTTTTACCTAGTTGACATTTTAAAATTTGTAAGGATGAATTAAACCTCCCTGGGCAGCCAGTTTTCGTACTTACCACATGGATGGTGAAGAAGTTTTTTCCTTTATTTTCAGGTGGAATTTCACTTCTTGCAGCTTGTGATGATGTGACTGAGACTGGCTCTGTTAGTAGCCCAGCTGAGGTTGTGGGAAATACCTGCAGTCTTTTCCAGGCTACACAAACCCATCTCCCTCAGCCTCTGCTCATGTGCTCTACTCCTTTCAGTGTGGTCCTCTTCAGTACTGTCACATATTTGGTACTATCAAGAAATAGATCTTTCATGTTTTAAAATGATGCTAGAGCTCAAAGAGGATCACTTCCTACAATAGTATGCAGCAGACTGCCTGCACTTTAAGGTTTTTGTTTTCAGCACTGTTAACTTTTGGGTTTGTTGTAAATGTACACCTGATTGAGTGAAGCCAAAGTAACATAGGAATTCCCAGGACCCTGCCATCATACTAAGGTATGTGTAATAAATCTTCATTTCAGCAGCATATTTTGCTTAACCCCCACTGAGACACTTTGTTCTGTACCTGGCTGAGAATTGTATAACTCGAGGTGTTACTGTTTGGTACGTTAAATTGATTTTCACTAAGATAGCACATTGATGGATATAAAATAAATACTGTATGGGGGTTATGATTAGATTAATTTTTCATTAAATGGTGGTATTAATACACAACTTAAAAATGTAATTTTTCTTCCTTACAGTTTCTCTCCATTTCTGTAATTAAGAAAGAATACCTCTGTTTTAATCCGCTTTGCTTTTGTGATTAGTGTTTGCCAAGAGCAGGGCTTAGTGCTGCTGCTATTACTGTAGCCTTCTGAAGCATTTCTCGAGTACTCATCACTTGAGCACATCAGTGCTGAAGTTCTGTTGAGGATTGTTGTATGTTATCTTCAAAGCAGAGCCAGTCCCTCCAGTCATGTTTTGCAGAAGAGGCTCCTCAAATGGAGAGGAAGATGACCTTGACAGCGCTTTCTTATCAGAGTCTGAAAGGCAGCAGAAGACAATTTTAGCTTCTTAACACGTTAAGAGAAAGATCTGGATTTCAATTTCATTGCTCTGAAGAGCAACCCGACTCTTCATCTCCCACTTTTTGGCGTTTTCCCCTGTTCAGCAGATTTCTGAGCTGTAAATCAGACTCCACTGGTACTCGTGGTGAGCATTAGCAAAACTGACCAACCTTTGTTTCCCTTCTCTTTTCTGGTTGTTTTCAAGTATTATCCACATACCAATCCTCTCCTGAAAAGTGTGGAAAAGTTATTTAAAGCTTTGCAGAGGAGAAACAAATCTGAAGAAATTAAATGACTTCTCCAAGGTTGCAAATACATAGAATTGAGATGAAAATTTAGATTTTTGATCTCTGCATTGAGCTCACATGATGAACTCTGAAGGACAGAGAACATAAATTCTATGTAGTAAAGCTGTCCTTGCACATAGAATTATTGGTCTGCATTGTATAGGCTGCCAGGGCTTTAGAACTTGGCAGCTTAATTAGTTGCAACAAGGAAATGATAAACATGAAAGCGATCTTTGCCCAGAGGTAACACAGGAAGACAGACTGTGGATGTGGAAAGTATTTGCTTGAAGCAGTAAAACACAAAGACTGTTCTGTATCTATCCTTTACTTGATGTTTACAAGTAACAGTGACTTATTTCAGAGAGAAGGTAAAAGGTAGTTTCAAAAGAGACTTAAAAATATCTAGCATAGAATATTTTCAGCTGTTTATTAACTGTGTGTTAGAAATTTTCATGCAATTTTATTTTGAACTATGTTTTGTATGTATTTTCTAGCAGCTTCACTGATTCTAAATGTGAAGTATATGTAAATATTATACGTAACATATGGTGGGAGTAGTTTCCCTCCTATGTGGTTGTCATATATAGGAACACTTTTAAATTATCTGCATAAAGTTAGAACAGAATTTCCCTGTCAAATAGAAGTATACACACTTCAGAGATTATCAAACAAATCTGTTGTCTAGCATATGGCTCATAGATTAAAAGGCTACTGTTGTGCACTGTAGAGAATCTAAGTCTTTATTGCATTAGCCTTTAGCTCTGTATTACATTAGGCTTCACAGTGCTTTATATAGCTCTAATAATTTCAATGTAGTGCTTAATTGCTGTGTTTTCTATTGAAGAAAAGAATAATGTGTCTGTCCTTTCCAAAGGTAGCACATTCACAACACATTGTGTTGCTTCCCCTGTGCAGGCTGTGTTGAAACCTACATTCCTGAGATAACCATTCAGTGCTTTTCTAAGAGCAGTGTTGTTTTTCACAATACATTAGAAATGTATCGTAGCTCTCTGCTAAAGGTGGGTTTCGTAGCCGCTTTGACTTTCTCATTGCATCCAAAGGGCAACAATAATTCAAATTCCCATTTATGAATGGCAACCAGTGCAGGAGTCACAAACTTCACCACAGTGACAAAACATAGTTGCACCCACTCAGCAATTAAGAAAGTGCAAGCTAAAAGCTAAATACATGGAGGAGTGAGTAAATTCAGCTTCCTCGGGGAGAACTTCAGAGATTTTCAAATAGAGTTTGGATGGCCTAAGGTGTCTGTGGAGGGAATTCGCAGAGGTCAGTGGCCTGCCCAGAGGACTAGTAAGCTGCAGGAGGTGGCAAGGGGAGAAGCAGCTCTCTCTGGAGCTCCTCTGGCGTGGAGTGCGGTGTCTGACCTGGGATGGGTCTCTTTCTCAAAAGAAGTCAGAAGGGTCGCTTTGAGGTGCAGGAGGGCTCAGTGATTCAGGTACCCAGCACACCCTGAGGCACACTTGTTGGAAGAAGCTCAGTTTCTTCAGATTCTTTTGTATTAAACGTTTTGGACTGGGAATTACAGTCCAGCTCTCAGCTCTGCTGTGAGCAGAACATATTCTCAAGGCATAGTCAGGTCACAGAGTGAAACAGTGTGGGTGGGAAGAGCCTCATGAGATTCTCTGGTCAGAGCATCAGAACCAGAAGCTGACACTTTGTTCATTGGCTGAAAAGCAGAAATGCATAGCTGGGGTGCTTGCAGATTAATTTTTAGTGAGAGACAAAGAATTAGTCTCTTCTGGCAAATTTTACTGTTGAAAGTGAAGAGGAAATTTCAAAAGCAGCAGCTGGCTGCTATGTTCAGGTAAATTAATCATTCAAACAATAGAAATTAAACCCTGTCATTTATGTGCTATGCTAACATTACTTCTGTGGTTACCCATCCTGAACATGAAATGAAAAAAGTCTGTCTGCACTGGTGATATCACTGCAAGAAATCTTTTGGGTCAGCCTTACTCTGCTGGAACAGATGGGACAAAAGACAACAAAAAAGGACTGTGTAATAGAAGCAGACACTGCTGAATTAATATTCACACTGCACGCATTTAGGTTTGCTGTGCAATTAGTTTTGTTTTCTAAGGAAGGAGATTATACAAGTCTGTTGGGATCTAGCCTATGTGCAATGTATGTCTGAAATATATCACAAGGGTAATATTTGATTATATGAATATTAAAACATGAGATTGGATTTAGAAATCTCAATTAAAGCACCACAAGTGAGTGGCATGGGTTTGAAAGATGCTGAACACCAGCCATTTCTTAGAATTTGGTGCCAGGAAAAAATCTAAAAATATGAATGCAGATTTAGAATGGTCAGTTGAGGTTGTCACCTTACTGTGTTTTTTGCCAAAAACAGTACTCCAAAAAAGGATCTCATCTGCCACCACAAATAATGAGCTCAGATGGTGTCACTGCAGAATTACCCTTTTGGGTTTGTTTTTTAAACAGTCCTGAAATGACTTTTGATAATATGGATACATCTGCACATTTGAGCCCAGGGAAGACTTTTGTGCCAGTTGTTTCCCAGAACACTTTTATTTTTTTTTACCTTGGGACATATGCTTAGAATTGTTACTAGTAAGGGCATTGTGCCCAGTAGTGACTGCAGCTACAGTGTGCTCATACACACATATGCATGCTGTTAGTCCTCATTGCTCATCATGGAGTTTTCCCTCAATGACTGTGGGATTGGTGCCAATAGCTTTTTGAATTATTTTTTGTGTGCTTCTGGTGCTGTAATAGACTAATTAAGAATGAGAAGAAAGTGTGTATTTAATGCAACATTTCAAAGAAGTGTGTTAAAGGAGGCTTCCACCATTTATTCCAGCATCATTGTGTGCCTGTGTTAGGGTCATCACAGTAGCTTTAGGAGCTCTTCCCTAACAGTAGAGCCATGCTAGAGGCTGCTGTGGCACAGCACGAGCTGTGTTGTTCTGTTTTGGGTGCTTCCATCCTGCACCATGTGCAGGGCCTTTCTCAACTTCACTTACCTTGCAGGTGAGTTTTCCCTCACTGGGTCGTTAACCGTTGGCTTTCCCACTTCTGCTGTCCTTTGTCCAACCTCATGTCCCCAGCAACAGAGTCTGCTGCTGGTTATATCTTTTTATTTATTTTCTTTTCATTGTTGGATCCCTTGAGAGTTGGCCCTCTCAGTAGCCTTCCATGTGGTTAAATTGGTTTTATCTTCTGTGCATGCTCTTGCCTTTCCAGAAGTGCAGCCCGTTCTCTGGCCTGAGGCTTGTTCTGCGGGAGGGATCGGGATGTGTTCAAGTATTTGAAACCTGACCCAAAGAAACCTGTTGGTTTTCAGCTGTCTGGTTGCTTCATTCTTAAGAGCAACATTGGCCCTGGCCACCTGGCTTTGATAATTATAACACTGGGACAAATAGGAAGGAAGCTGAATGGCAGTTGTGGACTTTCTCAGTTTTAATATTGACTCTAGCGTCCAGTTCAGCAAACAAAGAAAGGAGGTAATGATACAGGAAGTGATTCTTGATTTCTATAAAATAGCCAAGACTGGGATTTAAAAGTTCTCCAGAAATCTTCATTAGAAAATCAGTGATGATCTTAAATAATGTATAGATTGGTAGCCACAACGGCTTTATTATGTCTGTGTTAATTATTTCTTCATGACTGAAAGATACTAAGTAACCTATTCATTGTTATAGATCAATTTTATGTATTCTTAGCAAGAATTTGAATAATTTTCATGGATTGAGATCTAAAAGTGTTAAGCTGTGTAAGATAAACATTATTAATGCAACATCTTCTAATTACAATTGAAAAGGATGGACTCATGGAATGGTTTGGGTTGGAAGGGACCTTGCAGATCGTCTTGTGCCAGCCCCTTGCCATTTGCAGGGACACCTTCCACTAGACCAGGTTGCTCCAAGCCCCATCCAACCTGGCCTTGAACACTGTCAGGGATGGATGGGGCAGCCACATCTTCTCTGGGCAGTGTGTTCCTGTGCCCTACCACCCCTACAGGAAAAAGCTTCATCCTAATATCTGATCTAAACCTACATTTTTCATTACCTTTCAAGACCCCAGGCTTGCTAACTCCTGGCTCTTGCAGTGAGACTGTTGTGTATATGTTCCTGTTTGCTGCTGGCCTTGGCTTAAACACAAAGGCTAACTTGATTTTTTTTATGCTATGTACATTTTGCAGGTCTGTTGATTTTAATGAGGACTGATTTAATTTTTTTGGATCCCAGACAGTTTATGGTAGGCATTAGAATACCCTGGAATATTCAACATAATTTAAATTAAACTGAAATTGTCAGAATAAATGAATAACTGAACGAGGTATGTTTCACGAAATACCTGGGGGATTTTCTTTTCCTGCTTTTGTACTTATTAATTTGCAGAGAGCACTCATCTGCAGTGGGACTCTGGAGTGTCATTATTCTGCTGCAGGTGGTACTGGTGGATAACTGCAAATAGTCATCAGTCTTCCTTCTCTTCCCCAAAGCCTCAGTGGTCTTTATTTATAAAATAGGGATGGTGGAGGTGATTTTCTTTCATAAGGGTTCTGTTGAAGAGTCAGGCACTTACATAGTGAGTAAAGGCATTGAAGATGGGGTGAAAAAGTTGACGTTGCTGCTTTTTTTGTAGTGCTAAACATAGAGGTATTATGTACTCCAACGTATCATTCTGTTCTGGAAACTGCACCTCTGTTTTGGGAAGAGGAGGAGAATGATAAACACTTTGTTCCTTCCAGTGTTTAATTTAATTTCCATCTTTGCCTATTACTCTTTGGTTTAACTCTCCAGTAAATTCAACTTACCTCTTCAATGGATTTAACTACAGGATTTTGTCTGAAAATTTACAGAACAGTGTTGCAGATTTATTCAGAAGTTTGGTATTATTTTTCTACCTGATTTTTCTTTGAATTAATAGATCTTTCTATTATGAAGAAGAAAACAACTTCCCTCCCACATAGTTTCAGGTGAGACCTGTGGAGAACCCACATAAACAGATGCGATGACTGAGCATCAAAAGCACTCTGGCTGTTGGCAATGGTGTATCTGGTGCAGAACAAATAATTAAAATAAAAAAGAATAGGAATTTTTCTCCAATCTCACAGCAGACACTCCAACAGTATTTTCAAATGACCCAATAGGTGCTTGACAGTAACACAGTAACTTAGGGAGTGAATTCTTTTGTGTGTCTGGTGATCTTAATCCTTTAAAGGTATTTTTAATCTGACAAACACTGGTTCACTTACTTTGCTTAATAGCTATAAAGTTTAGTCTGTTTGGACACTAAAAAAAAATCCTTTGTTTTCTTAGCAAAGTTACATGGTGATTCTTTAATCCATTTCTTGTGCCTTGCATGTGGGTAACATGTGCTGGATCAGAGAATCTATTGGATGTATATAGTTATCTGCCAAACACTAAATGCTGAGTGTTTTTATTATCATACCAATTGCAATAAGTGCCATTGACAATGTCATGTCACTCTGTGCTGAAAGCCTTTATACCACAATCCATCATTGCTGCTAAATGGGGAATTTGAAGGTATAATTACAGTAGGTAAGTGTATAGTGGCAGTCCCTCAGGTTGCCTCCCAGACACGGATTTTGCAAAATCCATTATGGATGATACAGCTGCCTTCTCCTTGGAGAGCTCCTCAGGACTTCAAAAGTAGAAGTACAGGAAAGAATATTCAACTGTTGATCTTAAGTTGGAGTTCTACTACATATCAGAGGCTGCTATGAATTGACAGGTTCAGTAAGATTTCAGGATCTACTCCTTAGATATTTTGCCTTCTTAACCTGAAAATAAAGATGTGTGTATCCAAACAGACCTGTTTTACTTCTGAAGTTGGATTGCTTTATGGAACTAATGAGCAGGAAGAGTCTTTCTGACATACAGCAGATAAAGGATAAAAGAATTTTTGTTTGGATGTTATTATACAGGCACATCTCATCTCTGCTGTGAGAGGTGCAGCTGATGTGCACAAACAGCAGCATCTTATAATTAATTGAAATTAATGTTAAAATCTCTTGGAACACAGCAGTAGATATGACAAAGTGTCCCCTGCTGCCCTGCTGAAGTGATTCATCATGTGAAGTAAAACAAAATTGATTGTGTTTAACAGAATGATATTAGGCACAAAGTTTGTGTCCTTATGTCTGTCACTATATGGGCTTTCAGAGGGTGGCTGAAGTGGTTCCATAGTCCCTTATTTGTGGAGATAATTGTGTATACAGTTATATATTTAACTATTCTTTTTGTGTGTGAATATCATTGTTCACATTCTCTGTGATTTTTAGATGCAAAAGATGGCACCAGGCTTACTAATATTTGAGAAACATAATAGTTGTTACTATTTTAGAGAACAGCAGAGTGTCCTGCCAGAGGGACTGACACTGAAACAGTGCAGAGGAGAACCTTGAGACAAGGTAATAAAGTTGTTTTGGGCACTGCCAGTCTACAGTATGGCACAAGTAGAGGTCATGAGGTATGTTTTCAAAATATGAATTAAAGGAAAGTGATATATTTGCTAAAGGGAGAAAGAATCAGGTCATTCAATTGTAAACAAGAGTCTACATGATTTTAAAAAGTTAAGTTAGTGAATAGACAACTAAAAAGTTTACAATCAAGTTGGATCAGAGCAGAGATTGTGAGAGGATGGCACCAGATCTGACAGAATTATTTTGACTGGACAGGTTTACCCCATCTTTCACTAGGGGGGCTTTCAGAGGGTGGCTGAGGTGCTTTGATTCTTCCCTTTTCAGCTTAACAGGTGGTGTTTTAAGATTTTAATTTTTGAAGGGATCTAAAGGCTGTAAACTGACTAAGGTGATGGTCCTGGGACTGATGCTGAATCATGGTGATGAAATGGATTTTTACAGCTTTTGTGATTATTTTGTCTAATGTCAAAGGTAAGGTTTGTTTTTACCCTTGCTGTGACTTTCCATTTTCATTATCCATAGAGTAATGGAGATTGAGCATCCACAAAGTTTTTTCCAGCAAAACCAATTCCCTTTGAAAAGTAGATCTGTGCTCAGGTATTTCATAGTATCAGTGCTACAGTTAACATTACTATTTTATGTTATGGGAGTTCAGGAAGGTGGTGATCAAATTTGTTTCACAGAATCACAGACTGGTTAAGGTTGGAAGGAACCTCTAAAGGTCACTTGGACCAGTCAAGCTGCTTGAGCAGGGGTGTTAAAAAGCAAAGAGATTAGGCAGACATGATTAGAGATGTAGAAAGGGAAGCAGCAGAGTTTCAGCAAATGTTCAGGCTGACATCCTTAGACAGAAACTTTGTCTGAGTGGGCTTGGTATGACAGGTGGGCTGGAGCAGCCATTGTGAAAACCCAGCACTCAGAACTGTGATGGCACCTTATTGACAGGCATTGTTTTTCACTTAGAGTTACAAAGCCTGACATGGTAGGCTGCTTCTTTGCTGCTGAAGGAGCTAAACTGGGAACCCTCATGTGTTGGGAATTGTCTGTAAGACCTGCTTGAAGGGAGGAAATTATCCTTTTCTTTAAACATTGGATATTGTTTCTTTAAAAAAAACCTCACTCTAAAAGAGAAGAGGGGGGAAAGTGGTTTTGGGTGCTTCCTTTCCTTCATTTGCTGTGCATTTTCAGTATATAGTCAGAGGATTAGTCTGAGGATTCTTGAATATGGAAATGTATTTTTTTTTAATATATAGCAGACCTTGATAGAAAAGCTTCATAATTTTGACATCCTCAGAAATGAACAGTGTTAAAATCTTTCTGTATATTACCCAATGCACTTACTTTGTATGGTTTTTTAGTTGTCTGCATTTATTTGCTTTCTAAGACATAGTACTTGCTTAAAAATTCCAAGGATACGCATGTGCTTCTGTAGTTTGTGTTATGTTTTAGAGAATAGGTTAGGACTGCACAACTTTGTCACTGAAATTGCTTTCCCTGCAGGACTGCAGCATTCCCTCTGATTCTGTAATATCATAACTTGACTTTTTTCTATGGCATACAGCTTTTTCCTGGTCAGGAAGAACTTAAAAAGGCTGATATCTTGTTGTATAAATATACAGATAGGGCTACACAGTTTGGTAAAATAGGTAAACATAAGCAAATATATTTAGTAGTTATTGTAATCTATGCAACTACCCTTTTAAATTTTTGTCATTAGGTTGCAATGCCATAGTGACTATGGACATCATTGCCCAGCACTCAGGCTTTGGGAGTTTGACAATTGAATTTGCAGAATCTAAACTTCCCTGGTTTGTTTTCCATAGAAATCAAATACATTGTTTATTTATGGATAAACAATGGGCTTCCAGTTGAGGATATATAACCTGTGAGTGCAGTAAGCAACCAGGAGGAATGTTGTGGGCATATGGTGCCTGTGTGTATGGATTAGGCAGTAGACATCTACATGCTTTTATGTGATTCTTTATTCTTTGCGTTTTTTGACTGCATGGACAGTACATTATACATTGCTGCTGGCAACCAGCAATTTCTGACTTGCCAGCAAAACTGGATTTGGAGAAGTTTAGAGTATGGAGTTAAACATGGCTTCCTGAAACCTTATCTGGTGGAAGTAAATAGGAGTTTCATAGTAAGTGTCAGCAGGCCAAGACTTGACATTTATTGTTATTTTCCTACCCTTAAGAAGAAAAAGAAAGGTGTATTGGCAGATCAGTGACAGGATCATTTTGATGGCTAAAAAAGTACAGAACAATATAAGTTTTGACGGGCTGTTAGCAATTCAATTTAGAGTGCCTTAGGAAGTGAGGACACATTAGTGTTAGCCTTTTTATATCTATCCTTCATCAATCTTCCTCTCTCTAAGAATCACAGCCTTGCTGGGCTCTCAGAAAGTGCAGCTCTTTTGCAGGAGGTGAGCCTGGACAAGGTGTTGCAGTCACTCATGGACAGGCAGAGCTCAGAGCCTGACTCAAACCCACATGTTCGCAGGCACAGGGTCCTCAGTGCCAACACTCACTCAGGAGGTCCTCTCCTGCTGCACAAGCAGGTGGTTGTGTAGGCATGGCCTCAAATGGCTGTGCTAGGGAAAAGGAGCTCAGAAAGGGAGCTGGGAGGACCTAAATGCCTTGTCTTAGCCAACAGGTGAGGGGGTAACACCCAGTCATAGGCAGAGTCATTTATGCCTGTTGGTGTCTTAAATGGCATCTGAGTATGCTGTCTGTCATGGATGATATGCCCAGAGAGGTGGCGGATTCACCATCCCTGGAGGTTTTTAAAACTGAGATTGAACGTGGCACTGAGTGCCATGATCTGGTAAATGGACTGGAGTTGGACCAAGGGTTGGACTTGATGATCTCGGAGGTCTTTTCCAACCCAATCAAAACTATGGTTCTGTGATTGTTTTGAAATAAAAAGCGGTTTATGTTTGCAGTAGAAAATGTGAACCTCTGAAATTTCTGAGGCTTAGCACATCTGGGCATTAAGACAACGAGGGGACATTAAAGCAAGCTACAATTTGACCAGAACAAAAAATAAGTGAGCTTTGTCATTCCCATGTGATAGAGCCTGTTGGCTGTGAGGCGTTTGAGGGCTTGAATATTCACTATTTCAGTCAGCATAAATTAATAGAACAAGATGAGATGTGCTTCTACAGCATGAACAAAAGTACTCGTATTTTCTTGAGGGTTTATTTAGCTCTCCCTGAGAACATGGGCACAGTATCTATGTTCAGTTGATGTCTGTGAAAAATGGTAGAAGGCTTCCTTTCTCCTCCCTTTTCATTTTCCTTAGTTGAATTTTTTATGAGTTATTGTTTGTGTGGAAGGATTGATTCCTTTTAGAGAGGAGTAGAACATTCTGTCAAATTCTCCTGTTGGAGATTCACATCCCTGCAGGAGGGTTTCACACACTTTGGTGGCACTGAAATAAAACTATAGAACCTAAAATCAGGAATTTGCAAGTGTCACTTGCAACATGATGGATGCCATAGATTAATTCTGTATGACCTTTAATGGGAATGAAAATCTATTTGATTTTGAGCTCTCTTTCCCTAGACAATACTCAGAGTGCTAAAATCCTATGTTTTGGCAGAAAAAGATAGAGCACAAAGCAATGGCTGGATTTGAAAGCCAGATTAATCTAAATTAAAAATGCAAATGCCATTTCTAGCAGAATGTGATTGACCATTGATAATATAACGGCCAAGAGAATGGCAGTTCATCTCTTGGTGTCCTTCAGTCAAAACTTCAGTCAGGTGTGAGTTATGCCTTGATGATGCCTAATTTCCCAGGGTAATTGGGTGTCAGTCTGCATTATGCAGGAGGGTCACACTTGATATTTGTTATGTTCTTTTTCGGTTTAAAATCAGAAAGTATAACATGAGCCAAACTGAAATAAATGGTGTTCACATTTGTCTCTCCCTCCCCTCCCAGGTACTACAGTGCTACCATTTTGCAGATGTCAGGAGTGGAAGATGACAGGCTTGCAATCTGGCTGGCTGCACTGACAGCATTTATAAACTTTATTTTCACTCTGGTGGGAGTCTGGCTCGTTGAGAGAATGGGTCGCCGGAAACTTACCCTTGGTAGCTTAACAGGTGAGTGTTTCATTGGGGTATTGTATTTTCCTCATAATTATTAATGAAAGGAAAATAAAATTTCAAGTGCAATCTTTTTCTAAGTAGTCCCCTTTAAAATTACAGTCTTGTTGCCATCTTCTCCCTGCAATCATATAGCTTTTCAAGACTACTAGTATAGTACCACAGTTAAAGGCTAATTTAAAATTGACAGCTTGTTATTTTTTCAGGTGAGTTTCTCCTTCAAGCGTGTTTAACAGTGTTTTTATTTAGCTTTAGCTTTTTGTTTCCAGTTTATGGAATGAAATGCTTGGAGCTTCACAGCTGGTTAGTATTTAAATCTCCTATGTAATTCCTGGCTGATTGATTGGAACTCAGAACCCTGTGATGAAGAAGTACCAGAGAAAGCCTATTGCATAGCCACTGCAGCACTTCAGAAGTAATGCAGTTCTTTGCATAGTTATCCAGATGGAATACAGTAAATACCTTACATACATCAATGTTATTTTAATTCATCTCCTGTATGAGATACTAAAGGACAGAATTCTGGATTTGTATGTTTTATCCAAATGTTCAAACAACCATAACTCATCCCATAGTCTCTTGGAAGCAGGAAAAGGCAGAGAGAGCAGCCTCCCTGTGTTCAGTATGTCCTACCATTAACCCTGTAATTCCCTGCTTGTTCCTGTGTGACATGCTCGTCCTGGCAGGAGTGGTCTGTGACTGATGCCTGCCTCTGGCTCAGTGCCTGGAAGGTTCAGACATTTCCAAGAACAGGGTTTTGAAAAGAGAAACAGTTCCAGCTCCTCTTGAAATAATGTTCAGAAGTGTTTAGCTGGGAAGGTTTAATGCCTCTGTATTTTGTTCTGTTGTTGCTGTCAAGGATGCAAAGTTCTAGTTCGTGCAGAACAGCTGAGAGGGGGACCAGCTGCCACTGGCCATGTACAGTTCCCAGCTCCCTGATGGGAATCTATACCCCAGTATTGGAATGTGTTTATATAGGCAGAACAGTGACACTGTGACACAACTGGTTTGATACACAGTTACTCAAATCTTTAAATTAAAACATGCAGTTTGGAGGCAATTTGGTGTTCTAGGTTGCAATAAATGTGTATTTGCTCTGCTATCATTTTGATTTGGAGGCAAGAAACCTGAAGTGTTTTTCAAAATCCAAGTTCAGAAATGTGATCATGACAGAGGACTCACATCATAAAAGATAGGAATAAAATTCTCACGTCACTACTTTTATCACAGTCTGCGTCCAGATCTGTTAAAATACACCTCCCCTGTAAGTTCCTCTGTGCCTCCAGCCAGTCTGTTTTCACTTGTCCTTTTGTGTGGTGGAAATCCAGGCCCTGCACTGACACTTACAGTGCTTGGGTGCTGCCTCTCCTTTGTACTCTGTTGGAACAGAGTATTTATTTATTTATTGATTGATTTGGCCCCGATAATCTCAAATGTCAGACTGGCCTCTCAGGAGTTTATTGCTTGTCTGGACCCAGCTGTATAGCTGTGATTCCCACGTGGACTTTTCATATGCTCAGAGCGCTTTGCTCTTTGGCACTGCTTAACATATTCAAACATTGTACATTTGAACTGTAGATATAAATGTCTCTTACAAAGCATATTAGTTGTAGAACAGAGAAGGATATAGAAACAAGATGCAGAATTAACAATGGAGCATAATGCATTAAAGGATTATTTGCTAATGATGTTTGGACACAAAGTAATTGTTTAGTAAAAATGCCCTTCCTTCCTTGGTGGGTTGCTGGCAGTCAGTCTGCAGCAGCACTTGAGCTGCAGTGCTTGCTGTGGCTTTTATCCTCCTCAAGGAAAATACAAATAACGGCAGTAATGAAATCATACATCGTCTCTCTGTACTATTTAGAATTTTTTTGTGCAACATTTGACACTTTGATTTAGGTAGTGGTGGATGTGATGTGTTTTCCTTAGCAAGAGTGCTGTGTAGTAGAATGATAATTACTAAATCTGCTGATGGATTTGTTTTCCATGTTGAGTTTTCTCATGAGGTAAACATATTTTTACTGCTCTACTTTGGTTTGCATTTCTAAGGACATTAACTTTCACAGTGAGTTATTACTGGCAGCTTCTCTGGTCTTTGGGGAAGACAGGTATGTCCCAGTCTCCCATTGCACAAAATGAAGACAAAACTGCTCCTTCTGCCTAATGCTGCACGGCTGTGGGGTTTTGTCTTACTGATAAGGGCTAATTTTTTAGATGCTTTATAGATGAAAACCTGCAAGAATAATCCGTAGAGATAGAGTAACATTAATATTTTGATTAAAAGCCAGTATACTGTAATTTCATTTTGTAAATCATACATTCCTCCTGCTTTCTGAAAACGTTTGAGAAAGAGCTATTTCACATTTAATTTAATGTATCTTTATAATTTTCAAAATATTAGAAACTTTTCAAACATTGAGCTTTTCAGATAGCATTAGGAAAACTATTGTAAAGTGCTATTGAAAAAAAATCCCACCTTTTTAGTTCTCTTTACTACTGTTCTGATTCCTCTTAGTTTCACATTTTTATATCTTGGTATCATTTCTTTACCTTTCTTCTTTTTCTTCAGTTAATTTCTTTCCTCAAAGCTGTTAATTGAGAAACATGCAGGAATTTTGACAAGTGTGTTATCCATTTTATTTTTGTTTTCCTTTTCCCCTTCAGAAACAGTCAGTCTGAAAGCATGGTGGTCCTTGGGCATTGGACAATTTGTAACTGTTTGTAACAGAGAGGATCTAAAATATCTTCAGGATATTTCCTTTTTTTTTTCTCATCTCAGCTAATGGTGTCCTGTAACTGTTTGGTTTTGTTCATCATAGCAAAATTTCCCACAGAAGGAAAACGTATTAAACTTCATTTGCCAAGTTTACATATTGAGTACTTTTCCAAAGAAATAAGACATTTACAGAGGTACTGGCAGTGAATGTTGATCTATTTGGTTAACTTCAAAGACAGACAAAGCATATTTAAAAAGAATATAAGTAAGATTATAGACCCTGTCTAAAGGTACTTTCTGTCTGGTTTATGGCATTTTGAAAGTACAGTAAATCTAGTGCAATATCCAGCCTGCCCAGAATGGTGGCATTATTATGTACCTGCCAGCCTCAGCAGTGCAAGACCAGCTATGGAATAAATGGAATTATCTTACGGTGGGTTGGTGCTTTCTCCTTAGTTTGTGACTGAGTTCAAGGTCTTTGCCTCAGTTCAGGTAAATGGTTCAGCCTTTTGCAGTTCATGCATATTCCTGCCTATTAGCCATGGCTGCTGCACGGGCACAGTCATGGGTAATTTTATTACACATCTTTGTACTTAAGATGTTATTTATATCTCAAAAAAAGGTTTCCACATGCTTGGTGGGTTTACCCCTGAGGAAACTCTTGCTTTTCTCTTCAAAAAAAACATTCAAACCCACCCCCAAAACTGCCAATACATCCCTTCTGCTCTCTGTCCATCAAAACATAATTTGAACCCCCAAATAAAGACTAGCAAATGCATAATTTCTCAAAGGTTATGAGACTGACATGATGAGGTTCTTATTGTAATGGCATTTCTAAAGGTTCACACAGGGGCATTACTGAGGAAATTACTTACATTCTTCTAACACGCAGAGCAAAGAGGTGATCAGGAGTATGTGGAATTTAATACAGTGTCATTCATGTGCCCTTAGTCATTAAGCTAAGTCACTGCACATTGTAAATGTATGCTGCCTTCCTACTGGGATGTGCTCCAGTGGTGGTTTGTGAGTCTGGTTTTGTGTGGTAAGGATAATGTTACTGCGTTATTAGTCACTAACTCACAAATAACGTTCCTACTAATTTTCTACTGCTATTACTAGATCAAGGTGTACATGTTGTCTGTGACCTCTCAAATAAAACATGCCACTTAAATAATGAGTATTCAAATAGGTATACAGAATATTTTATACAGTGTAGATCTTAATGCCTCATTTTGTAGCAAGATGTAAAGGTTTTATTAGTCTGAGTTTGAGGCGTTTGCAGTAGTATCATGAGTAGTGAGATATGTCAATTTTCATTAAAATTATACAATATATTAAGTGTGTGTGACAAATAAAATAGGAATACTATGAGGTATGTTCTAGTAATGGCCTGTTCACAAAGTACGAACTATTTTTGTCATCTTTCACTTCTCATTTTGCCCAGCCCATGGAATTTGTTGGGGGAGAGAGGAGCAAACATATGGAAGCAGAGTTTTTCCTAGCAGATGTTATGTGTGCTCTTTGAAACAAGATCAGATGTTGGATTTTTTGATGGTGTTTTTATTAAAAGTCAAATTTCTCTTGTCTCACAAAGGGAAGTAGAGTCAAGGAAAAAGCTGTTGCTATTTTCTTTTTTACAGGAAAGTCTGCAAGGCTGGGTGTGGGAGTGGGAAGAAGTGTGTTGATTTCAAAGTCACTGTTAAATTTTACCTTTACAGCCTTGTTTTCAACACCAAAAATAATACCATCCCTTCCTTCATGCCGTTGTCAATTCCACATATTAAAAAGGTCTCAACCTATTAATTTACTATCTGGACATTAAACCTGATGCTCTTGTCTTTAACATCTGACCTAACTGAAGATGGGGACGTAGCAGAGAGTGTTTTCCTTCGGTTCTCCTCACAGCTCCTTAGTGAATGCTGCATGCACAGTGATGGGGTGCCTTGCTGTCCCAAGCAGAGTTCAGTTCAGTCAAGAATGATTTCACGTGCTCTAGAGGAAGGTATCACATTGTTCTTTGTCTGTGTTTTTAGGTACTGCTGTAGCACTCATTATCCTAGCTTCGGGATTTTTGCTATCAGCTCAGGTCTCGCCAAGGATCACACTTAATCCACCAGATCCTTCACATCAAAACTCTACCTGCACAAAATACAGGTGAGATTTCATGGTCATTCATCCAGTCTTCTTGAAGATTGTTTCCATTTAATGGAGTTTTACAACTTAGTGGGAGTAATAGTCAGTTATTCACAAAGTCTAGTACAAGGAACTAAACTGAATAGCTGAAGTTAAAATCCCAATTTCCCTCTGTAGGGAAAATTAGACTCTTTGATTTAATTCTCTGAATAATCCTTTGGAGTTTCTTGGGCTAAATAAGGTGGTAAAGTGGCAAATTCCACATTTACTTCCTCTGATATATCACACCTGCTACAAGGTACAGCATGCACAAAGTCAGGAATATTGTAAAAGGAAATTGTAGAAGTGCTTTCTCATCTGCTTGTAGATTTGTCATGTACAACAGCTGTAAACTCTTCAAGAATGTGTGTTCCTTGCCTGTTGTTTTCCTGAATGGCAGAAACAATCTTCAGATAATTACATACCAATTAACAATTAAAATAAATGTGATGGTTTTGTTCTATTTTTCTGTAGTAGGTAGAAGATGCACTTCCATATGCAATCATAGTTTCAAATAACTTTACTTCTGAGGTTGTAGGAGTGTGTAATTTTCTTTATTTTGTGGGTTTTATTCACATGTGGGTGCTCTTTTGTTCATTTAGATGGCAGACTAGAAAATTCCCTATTCAGAGAAGACAAGTTCAATGCCTGAAGAAATTACTTATGTTCAAATTTGTTTTACACATGTTTGCAATAGAAATAAATATCAAGAAAGGAGAAGTACACTTCTGCTTTCCTAGATATATTGGCTGGAAATATAGTTCCTGGCTTTTCTTATGCCAGAGCAATGTTTTAGGTTAAAGATTTGGAGGATCTGGGGAGGGGATGGAAGGTCTTCATTGAGTGTAAATAGATACTGATAACTGCAACATGAGATACTGCCAGATACAAGGATTCCTACATGCAAACCCCTATGTTTTTACTTGTTTTCTACTGCAGAGTCAGCTATATTTTGCAGTTTTTGAGATGGGCCTGTCAACCAATAGCAAGTAGGCTGGTTAAAAGATACAAAGGGGGAAGAGCTTCAGTGCTCTCTTTCTTGCAATAAGATCACATTGAAAGAGGAATGTGAGAAGGATTTGCCTAGCACTTCAGTTAACTGTATGAAAAGGATGTCTGAAGAGAGCAGATGCATCCCTTGCAGAACTTATAATCTGTTATTTAAGAAAGCTAGCTGCTTATAAAACCTGAAACACTATCAAATCTGCATAGAAGAAATATGGCTTGTCTACCTTAAAAAACAATGAAAGAGCATTCAACAGAGTTTTCATGTTCCAGCCAACCACAGCCAGTCAGGAAGGAAATTTAGACCTACGGCAGCTGGTGTGGTGTGCACTTCTGGGCAAAAGCATGAAAAATTAAGGCAGGTAGTTCTAGGAAAGGAGGTGAGGTGAGCAAAAGCAGATATGATACAAATTCAAAGAGTCTGCAAAAAGAGCAATAAAAGAATTGAAATATTTTCATTTCAGACTATTTTGAAATAGAAAGAGCTCTCTTTGTTTGAAGGTAAAAGTGAATGAGGGAGTGGAAATAACAACATATGAGAAAGCTTTAGGTGCTTCTGTTTTAATCTTACGCTATACTTCAGTAGAAAGGCACAAAAGCCAAGAGGTGAAACTAATAAATGGGTGCAGTTGCCCATGAATCACAGAATTAGTCTAGAGCACCCAGTACTTAAAAGGATTAAAAAAAATGAATTCATGTGCTTAATAATAACTTTTGCACTTGTGTATCTGAAACTGTATAAATTTTCATGTTTCGAAACATCACCAGCCCATGATCCTGGCAGAGTTAAAGGAAGAATATTCCTTCAGCATCACAAATATTAGTGTTCATTATTTCTGGAGGGTATGACATACAAGTTTACAATATATTTGACTTGGAAAAGTGTCTGTTGAAGAACTGAGTATGTCTGCCTTCTATGCACATTGTCAGTAAGCTGAATGAATTTTTTTAAATTGTTTTTGTCATGAGAAAGTAGGTGGTGTTTTCATCATTCCTCTTGGGTTAGAAGAACTTCAGCATAACATGCATGGTCTTGGAAGGAAGAGAGGGTGGAGACTGCAAACCAAAGGAAAGCTAAAGGCTGGAACTTACCTTGCATAACTCACCTCTCTCTCCTTTTTAGCTCTGGAGGTATTCCCCATGGCATTTATGGAGCTGATTCAAAGCGATTCTCAAACCTGAGAATTTGGAAGTAGAAGTCTACTCTGCATAGTGCCAGTCTCACATGTTTTCTTTGCTACTCTAAGAATGATGTCACTACTCTACAGACAGACAGCATGTAAGGCAGCAAGTGTTACTGCAGAGATAGTTACAAACAGGGCATCCAGTCAGGGTGAAAGGGGGCAGCTTAATGGCAGTGGTCTCTGGCTGTTCGGCCCATATTTTAGCCTGCTCCAGTATAACTGCTGGCATCCCAGATTGCCTGGCACTGAATCTTGCAAGCCTTCAAGAGCTCCCAGAAAGTTTGGGAAAAGAAAAAGGCAGCAGGACTTCAGAAGATGAAGACATAATGCCATCTCCTGCTTTTAAATATGTGTGCCCACACAAACACAGCTCGTAGCCTTCCTCATGTAGTGGTGACTCAGTGCTTCTCTGAGGTGAGGGATACTTAGAGCAGAAACCTGTTTGCAGCTTGGGCATCACAGACTGGGGGCGTTTCCTAAATATAATTTGCATTTGTCTTTGCCAAAATGTATTTATAAGTTATGAAAACTTCAGTAAAAATTATTTTGCTGACACCATGCATAGTGAAAAAATGCTTTTTATGTTTGCAAATCTGTCGGGTTTGAGTAAGGGGGGGGAATCTCCATTAAGAAACCCTTAGAGCTACTACGGTCTGTTTGCTTATTGTTCCTTCACATCCATATTCCTCTGCACAGATTAATTCCTGCTGCTAGAATAGCAAAGTAGAACAGACTAGCAAATAAAGAGCACAGTCATTGTCCTAATTCAAAAAAGCACCTAGGGCTTGAATACTGTGTTCTGAAAGAGCTGTGCCATGCAAACAGAGTAACAAGATACCTGTACATGGCTGCAGCAAACAAACCAGTGAGATACACTACAAATATCAAACAAAGTATTTTCATTTGCTGTAGAGATGTACAATATCGTAGTTAAACAGAAAAAAAAATCCTTAAATCTGGGGGAAAAAATGTCAATCATGGAAATAATGCCAAGTCAGCAGGATATTTTGAACGCTGAAATTTGTTTTGCCTCATCACAGGTGGAAGTGGGTGTGTGTGTCACTGAGGAGAGGCAAGGTGAATGTTCTCTCTGTGCCATCCTTAAATCAAACTTCATTTTCACACTCAACTGTGTAAGGTTGTATAGATATTTACAGTGTGACCACCTGCTTTATTTGAGCTTAATCTCCTCAGCAGCTGTGATCTGTTACTTGCCATCAACACTGCAGAGAAGCTCAGAGGTAAATGTAAGATTACAAACCAACACTGTCCCAAAATTTGTCACCTTAGAAATCAAAAGATGAACTAGCCATTCCTATTCTGATTATCAAAACTATGTAAACATGTGTCTATTTTTATTGGGAACTTGGGTGGTTCTGGGAGGAGGTTGGGGTTAGAGCATGACTACAAGCTACCCTCCCACTTTTTCCCAATCTTTAAAGACTCAATGGTGTGGCTGTTTGGGACATTGAGCCAGTTCTGTAAAATCACTGTTGTTCTGCTGCCTTGTATTCTTGGGCCTTTTGTCTCCTTTCATTCATGTATCTGTCTTTCCTTCTGCACTTTTTGACACTTGTTCAGCTGTAGAAGAATAATGTGAACTTGTTCTGCTTCAGCAAAATTTTTCATCTCTGTTGCTATATGAAAAAGGTAAATATTGTGTTAAGCTTACATTAACCCTCATATCTTAAGGAAATAATACCTGTGCCCAGGAAGTTTCTCAGGATCCTTCCTGGACAGATTTTCTTCAGGCTGGTTAAAACAATACAGGCGGTGCCAGCTGTGCTGGGCACACAAGGACTCTGTTGTTCGTCTTTGAATTAGTCACCCTCACGTGGTTAATGTTCCTAAGCTTGTTGTACAAACACACATCACAGAGATGGGAGACACCAACATTTCATACTCTTACTCAGCCATTTTATAAGAGAGCTAAGGGACAGAAATAGGTATTTTCTTTACGAATGTAGCAAAAGTATATAATTGTGATCAGTCCTGAAAAACTGAGCTATCCTAGTACATGAGGATGGTTTTATTGTATTTAATACCTTAGGATGTATACTTGATTTTATTGACATAACTCATTGCCAATCTGATTTATCAGCAGACTAGGCATTGGTATTCTTCTTGATGTCACTGCACCATGGAACCAGTGTTTTTGAAAGCATGGTTCTTGTTTTTAATTTCTAATGTCAAAGTGCTTGAGCTGCTGGTCTTTCTGATACCTGAGAATTGCAATAATAAATATAGTAATGTGCTTTGACCATTAAGGTCAGGAAAATATGAATATGTAAAGAGATAAACATGTTTGAGAATACTTTTGCCAGCTCTTACGAAGTGTAATTAGAATTCTGATAGTTTGTGTTGTAGAACTGTGAAATGACCTCAAGGTAGTCATGAAATTTACTAAGTAAATAAGGCTATACTGCTTGGTAATAATTTTCCCTTTGCTGGCATGTTGCTACTATCAATCAAAATTTATAATTTAGTTTTAAATTATAAAGAATTGGAAGGAATATGTCAGTCCATGTAGCAAGTGTCTTTAATGGGAGTGAGGAAAAACTCATCTCTTCAATTTAAACACAAAGATTTGAAGAATTACTTACCTGAACTATAATGTCTGAGAGTGCAATGCTGTCCCTGTAGCCATTGTTAACATTTCCACATACTTTGACTCAAAATCTGCCCTAGTGAGAAAACAAGGTGTTACAGTAACCTACTAACACTTCACACCTCTGCTAATAGTTCTACAACTTTGCTGTTTAACAAAAACTGAAACAATGCTTAGGGAATTATTTTTTTAGAATCTTCCAAAGTGGTGTTATACATGGCCTGCAGGTTTCAGTCACACAAGGATGATTTTAATCAAGTTTGAACAAGGCTTCTGTCTGATCTGGCTGGAAGCTTGGAGTATAGTATCTACGTGTAGAGTCTCTTTGGAAGAGTAGTTTTAAAAATAAATTACGCTACAGAGACTGCCATTACATCCAGAATAAAGGTACATCTAAGTCAGTTGGTTTTGTTCCTTATTGTCTATGTTGCTTAGTTCCAGGAAAAAATCAGGAAGATCTTGTGCTGGGGGCTGTATAAATTCAGAAAAGAATATCAAAAACATGAAACAACTGATCCCTGTGAATGAGTAGGTCAGGACTGTTTTCATGTGGTGTCAGCATTCCAGCACAGTCTGCTGCCAAGATGTTATAGCAGGAGTGGTGTAGCCATGATGATCCAAGGTGATAGGTGGGAAGAATAGAAGAGCCTTTGGGATCCTCACCAGATCTAAAGCAGAAGTAACAAACACCAAGAGGCCAAACCCAGTTGCTCTGAGGTTCTATAAATGATGTTGCATAGCTGAGGTGTGTGAGCCTTTGTGAAGAAGGTTTAAGGAACATTTGAAGACAGCTAATGTATTTATTATGAGGCTGGCATATCAGGAAGGAGGAGGATTCAGTACTGGTCTGGAACTTCAGGGGGGCCACCACAGAATAGTCTCAGTGGACTAGGTGGGGCAGCAGCCTGATTGGAAGATGAGAAAGGGTTAATCATACTTGAACATAACTGTGATTTAGATCTGGTGGAGTATCTGTGTGGTAAATTACACAACTGCAGCTAGCACATGAGTGCTGTGATTATAAATGATAGCTTTTCTGTGTGGGCATCACTGAGTGGATACATGTGGGGTATCCCATGTGGATGTATACCTGACAGAGTACTGGTAGAGCTTACTGTCATTTGGTCTGCTGTAATAGCAGGGAAGTGCTCTTGAAGTCCAAGTGGGTTTTTCTCATTCTTTGTTAAAAGTTGTATTTCCTTTGTCCCAGATACACAGCTTGAAGTGGTATCTTGCAGTTAGCACACATTTTAAAGCATTCCCTATGTTCTTGTCCATTTATATTTATTCTAAATATAGGGCTTTACTTTTGGAAACACAGGGATCATCAGAAGTATAAAGAAGGGCTTGATTTCCTGCCTGAAGTGCAGTGAAGCATGTGCAAACAACACGACCTCAGACACAACCATCAGGCAGTTTTAAACATGGTTCAAAGTACCTAACTGAAATGAGTTTGTGGATAAAAATGAAGTAAGCCATTTTCCAAAAACCCCCTAAGTTTCCTACTTGCATAGGTGGCTGAAAGCATCAATATCCTGACATGTAAACAGAACTGATCAGTCTACTGCAGTATTTGTCCAGAAGTCCCTATATTTTTTTTGAAGTAAATACTTTGGCCATTTGGAGTCATCAGTTGCTCCTTCCTGGGTCCAGTTTAGTATGTGTGCCCTGACCAGTGATACTCAGCTCAGCTATCTTGAGCATTTTGGTTGAGCATTGTGGCTGGGGCTGGAGGAAGAGACATTGTCTGGTTTTAGACAGGAAAATACAAGCACAGAAGCAAGGAAGTCTGTTGCTGTTCTCTAAGGAGCTGGAAAGCAACTACACCACATGCTAAGGGAGGCAGAGGACTGTGTGCATAACCAGGCTTGAGAGCAAAGGGTAAATCTGAGGCCATACTAGGTAGGATGAAATATCTACCTGGCCTAGGATCATCCTTCCAGTGTGACAAACAGCAAGCAGGAAAGAGCAGAAAGCAGGACAGTCAGCGTGACATTCCTTCCAGCCTGCAGTGGTTTACAGCTTACATTCTTTCTGGGTGGGATGTGCAGTTCCTCAGTAGATACTGCAAGGCCCTGCTGTCCCTATGTTGGGCTGTTCCTGCCTAAGACAGGTTTTATTGTTCTGTGAGGAAAACCACCTTCAGGAATATGAATATTTGCATCGTACAGAGCAGGAGCAGTGGGTTCAACAAGCTCACAGGGGTGAAATTTACTCTGTGGATAAAACAGGACATGAGCAAAATGTCCTGCATAAACATATCAGGATCATCAGCTCCAACTTTTATGTTGCAAAAATATTAGATTTTCACATATAAATCCTTCTTCACGTACTTGGGCTCCCTGTGCAGCATATGCTCAGTGTGAATGATGAATCTAAAAGAAGTGGAAAGAGTCTGTCCCCAAAAGCTTCTGTATTTGGGGACATTTTGATACTGTTGGGCTGTTCGTGCTACTCACATAGTAGAATATTATGAGCTCAGGTGTTACATTCTGTCAAAGAGCTACATGGTCCACAATACATTATCAGGTTCAGTTTGCATTTCTGTAACTGGACAATAGGCACATACTGATACATTTTATAACCGGATATAGAGTATAGAAGGCAAATCTGAAATTCCTTTAAAATGTGGCTACAAGGAAAATTGATTAAATATTTTGAAATTATTAATGCAAAAATTGAGGTCCAGTTTGAAAAAGACAAAATAGTGTGACAACAAGAGAAATGGCACTTGCAGAGCAAGGGCGCTGGGCAAAGGTCTTTTAGTGCTAAATCACTCAACAGAAAGTGGCAAGGTACGACTTGCAGCTCAAATTATGAGACTGCTGAGAATTGTAGGAAAGTCATTACTTACAAGGTCATTTTGCAAATTTAAAGCACAAAATGTAATGACAAACCAAACGTAAGTATGGAGTATTCTAAGCAGTGGGAGAGAAAGCAATGGTGAAACCTTCCATTGGCATCTGGAGGGTCACTTTGGCAGGTGAGAGATTTTATTAAATGTTTTTAGAGACTGCATTGCAGGATAGTAAACTATGCTGATAGGAAGGAAGAAAGAAAACAGTAATTGTGGTATCAAGAAAAATGTATGTATCTAGTCAATTCATTCAGACACTATAAGGTCTCTGTGAAAGAGGACAGTATTGTGGACTTTGTGATCAACCTGTAAGCTCAGGAAAATCAGGCAGGCTGCTCTGGAGCAGAGCATTCTGAAAGCTACTGGTGCTCAGGCTGGCAAGAAATGGCTATTGAGGGACCTCAAAGTTAGTGCTGTCCGTGTTTCTGGATGTCAGTTATTCCTGATTGGTCAGATAAAGGGAGTGTGTTGACTGTATTGGCAGAATCAGGGGAGGGGAATTGCAGGTTTGGGGATATCTTGTCTCCTAATAATCCATCCACTTCTCAGTAAACATGCTGTGATGATGAAGCAGGAACCCAGAAATCCTGTTCCATGGCAGTTCCCCATAAACTTAGAGGCCAAACTGCTGAGGCTTTTGTTCTGTTGAGTTCATACCACAGTGATCCACAAAGAATTGGGTGTCTTTGAACTTCTGGAGCCTCACATTCCTGGTTGTTATTCTGCTACACAGACTGAAGCACCTGAAGTCTAGACACTTGCCTTCTTGGGTTGCCTAGGAGCCCAGCTGGTAAGCAGGGAAGGAAGCAGGCACATTGTAAAACCTTTTTGCTGTAATGCTGCCTGGTTTCATCAAAATCAAATAATCTCTCTCAGGTATTTTGAATTGTCAGTCAGGTAGAAAACCATCCTGCTTGGGAATTTTCTACTGGCTCTTCACAGATGAACCTATTTTCAAGACACTAACTCATAAGCTTAGCACAAATGTAAATATTGCATATAAAGTAAAAGAAACTTATCTCCCATTTATAATTGGATGCGAATTTCCTTTTCTACCTCGACATCCTGGAGCATTCTTCTGTAGAGCTTTCAAGGCCATAACTGATCTGTGGTGTAGATTTGAAGAATTATCAGTATTTTTATAGATTTATCCTCACATATATCTGGGTAGGGCTGATAAGAAGGTACATTTGAGGACAGAAAGGAACTTGTAGTACATAGTTACATGTCAGTAAAGTCTATATTGTGCATTTCTTTTCCGGATGTATTCTATGTCCTAAATTATTTACATTACTATGAGCAGGTATATCAGAATATATGCTCAAATTCAAACTGTTTGAATAGCTTTGTTTAGCAAATAGCAATGGGGCTGGAATGAAGAAGAGCCTAAGCCTGAAACAACTGAGTAAACAGCCTTAGCAGTTGTTTTTTAATTGCTTCTTTGAAAAAAAAAGTCTTCCTTGCTTATTTCATGCTGCATCTTCTGTGATCGCTAGACTTTATTAACTGATACACATTTCTTTACTGTGTTATGAAGCAGTTGTAATGTGTATATGTTGGGATTTGGGAGAAAAAACATTGGTCTTCATTTTATCCAAGACAACATAAAATTTTGTATCAGTGATAAAACAGGGCACAGAAGAATTCTAAATATTTTTAACAGCAACTGCCTACCCTAAGTCTTCTGGGAGTTAGATTTGAAAGGGCTTTAAGTCTTGTATATTGAATTTCTGTGTTTGCTCTGACATAAATTGGTCTAGTCTCTAAAACCTAAAGTCAAAGCTGGATTGTATGAACTCACTATAGAGTTAATGACAGGAAATCATAAAGGTAAGGTATTTATAAATAGTTATTTAACTGTTCAATATGAAAGACAAGCTTTGGAAAAGCTGTGGAAAATAATGATTTTAAATCATTTGAATTGTTACGAGAAACTATAACCTCTGGCATTTGACATGACATGAAATCCAGCATTCTTTCTTATGTCAAATGCCAACTGGAAGACCAGTTGGATGTGATGATGTTACAGGTCCTTTCCAACCTAAATTATTCTATGATATCTGATAAAGCCAGAGGGTCAGCTGAACTAACAGCCATATAGACAGGCACTGGAATCTGACTATTAGTCAAATCTCTCCATTTTTTTTTCTGAACGGGAGGGAGAAATAAATAAGATCTCTTCTGCTTCCCACTTGACTTGTTCTGATGCCCAATGCCACATGAGCTTCTGTTGCATTATCCATGGAGTGAGCCCAGTTGGACAGAACAGGCAGGACACAGCTCAGCCCTGTGGTCATCTCTGCATTGATGCTGGTGAGGACACTGGGGAGAACAATGAGGTGTCCAGTGCCTGTCCTTCCTCTGCTGGCACCGCCATAAAGACAACACTCATCGCTGTGTCTGATTGTCAGTTTCTGCATTCCTGTGTCTTGCTGATGTTCTGGCTGATCTCCAGTGTTTGGCTGTATTTCTGCTTGATGTAAAACCTAAAGGGAATAAATCCAGAGAAACCTTGACTCCTGAAACACTCTGAAGAGAGTTGTTGCCTCAAGACCACTTTAATATGTTAAATTCTGCACATAGTGTTCACACTGAATATAATTTGCATACAGTTTACTTAAAAATCTACTTCTGCGCTTGATAGCATGTAGTATTTGGAAATGGCTGCTTTCTGTGCCAGGATGCCTTCCTGGATGAGCTGGCACCCTGGGTCTTCTTATAAATTCACGTTGTTAACAAGTACTTTGATAACACCATTTGAGTAGTCAGTGTTCTACAGGTTGAAAATCTGTTTGATATCATGGGAGTCTTTTCAATATAAGAAAATATTATCATTTTATATGGTTGTTTTTAGTATTAGTATTGCATACTTGAATACGTTTGTTTTTATTCACCTACAGTCTTCTGTTCCTTTCAACTCTTGGTTACTGCCCATGGCTGTACTAATACCGATGTAGCAAAATGTAACTGTGTCTCACTACTGTAATATTGGTCTTATCCTTTCCTTCAAAAATTGATAATTGCAGAGTTACAATTTTCTCATTTGTCTTTGCAAGAGAATAAATATTTACTACAATTAGATAATATGATTGACTTTTATCTGAAAGTTTTGTTTCCTCTCCCTTGTAAAAGGAGTTTCTTCAGTTTATATCTCAATTCCGAACGGATTCAATGCAGCTTTTGTCATTTAATAAAAAGCTGTTCAAACCTGAATTTGACCTGTCAGTTAAGCAAAAGGAAGGTATGTTTAAAGTATATTTATATTCTAAATGTAGACAACATGGAAATTCTGCTGTAATTTCATAATTTAGAAAGAACGCAATAGCAAAGAGCACAAATTTCTGAACCTTGGAAGAAGTAGGAAAATGCAAATGAATACACTTTTTTTAAGCATAGATTTTGAGCATGTACTTTCAGACTTTTAAAATCCATATAATCTCCTTTACTGTTTTAGTTTTCTGAGACTTTGTTATACAGTTACTTTTACGTTTTTTTCATGCTATTGTAGTAGTTTAAGCAGATTATTTCTTCATTCACTAAGTCATTGTTGTGATAAACACTCAGAAAAGATTATTTCCTTGATTTTGTTATAGGAGTAAATGTTGAAGCAATTTTGGTCACATTTCCAGATGTTACATTTATTTTATTTTCAAATTTCCACACCTACCCTGTGTTTTACAGTTGCTCATTCATCTATTTTTTAACTCCTAAAGTTATGCCTTAGAATATATCAGGGGCTTTACTGGACAAAATCTATGTCTGGGTCTGATGTGGCTTCCAAGGAAGATAAATACCTGCATAGTTTAATCACAGGAGTAATGAGTGAGTGTTTGCAAGACCTGGGGAAACTTGTTCTGAAAGCTTTCAGATAACTTTCACTGTGTGGAGAGCTTTGGGATGCTGCTGTAGCTCACACACCTACACCCCGCTCAGTCTGATCTCAGGAATGGGTTTTAGACTGCTACCTAAGTGAGGTTTCTGTAGAGCCCTTGGTGTCCAGGCTCCCACTAGAGTCAGTGAGGATGTGGTCAGTGCAACCAGTGCTATCTAGAGAACAGTTTTGCTGTCGAGCCACCTGAACAGCTTACAAGATTGCATTGAGGAAGCTCTGCCTAAATGTTGGCATCTCGTGCTTTTTGAGACTCCCAAGGAAATCAGAGACATCTGCACAGAGCTGGCAAGTGTGGTGCATGGGAATGATCTGCAGGAGCACTGCACACTCTGCAGGGACAGGTAAAAGGCAGATGGGATATTTTGGGCACTGAATGTGAATTGGCTCCACTGACATATTGACTCCTTCCATCCAATGTAACGGGAGCTCAGGTGCTCAGTTTCCATACATAGACACATGGTATTGTGATCTCGAACTGACTCTCACATCTGTACGTGCCCAAATTCTAGTCTGGTTTTTAGGTGTCCTGTATAATAGGACAAGGGGGAATGGCTTCACACTGAGGGAGAGCAGGTTTGGGTTAGACGTCAGGAAGGCATTCGTTGTTGTGAGGGTGGTGAGGCACTGGAGCAGGTTGCCCAGAAAAGTTGTGGATGTCCCATCCTTGGAAGTGTTCAAGATGAGTCTGGATAGGACTGAGCAACCTGGTGGGGTGGCAGTGGGGTAGGAACTAGATGATCTTTAAGGTCCCTTCCAACCCATACCATTCAATGATTCTATGATGAGTCTTTCTCTGCAACCTCAATCTACCTTTTTTAATTAAAATTCATTCTCTGAGTGAATTCTCCTAAAGCCTCATCAGGTATCACTGGAACATTTGCAGGGACCACCAAAATGTGTTACAGAAGAAGGTGAAAGCAATATTGTGATAGTTTCTGGAGAAGTTTTGTTTTGTCTTCAACACTGACAACTGAACTATGTGCATTACAAGACTAGGAGATGCTGTTGTTTTTGACATGTGCTAATGAATGAAGTGTTGTTTTATTAATTATTTTTTTCTCTTTCAGTTATTGTAATGGATGTATGTTAGATCCAGACTGTGGTCTCTGCTACAAATTGAATAAATCAAGTGTTGTTGAGTCCTCATGTATTCCTGTTGATAAAGATTCTACAATGAAAGCAGCTTGGGGCAGGTATGTCACTTCTCAAGATTTTTTGGTCTTGTGCTCTACAGAGAGTGTATTTTATGCTATGGATAACAACTTTGCTTTTACATAAGATGTTACTCTTAGGACATCCTGGGAGAAAAAAATTACTTGGCATTGTCAAAAATGGGCAGTCACTTTCTAACTGTTCTAAATAAAAGCCTTGATCCCGATGTGTGCAGCCAGTTCAGTGTAGTCTGCCACTTAGGAATTATGGTAAAAATACACTAGCAATTAGGAAAATTACCTTTCCCTAACACTTTCATTCATTTGGGAAGGCATATTCCCTAGTTCTGTACTTTAAGCCCTCTGAATTAATGTTCTTTTTAAATGCTTTAATTAAACCACACTTTTAACATTGGTCTACTAAGGAAACCAGCTGAACAAACTGAAATTATCAAAATACGAAAAGTT
Organism: Sakesphorus luctuosus; assembly: GCA_013396695.1. Lineage (NCBI taxonomy): Eukaryota > Metazoa > Chordata > Aves > Passeriformes > Thamnophilidae > Sakesphorus > Sakesphorus luctuosus. Next base: position 359,654 of record VWZD01002805.1, on the reverse strand, counting down.
CAAATTGTCAGAAGCATGAATTCTGGCCACAGATTTCTGTGTTCCTGTGCTTAAAAGCAATGCCATGCCACAAGTTACACCTGGGCTCTAAAAACATGTACATTCATAGGTAAGTCCCAATGCAACTGCAAAATACATGACACCTCTTTCTTATGCAGCACAAAGATTCCCTGTGAAGTCACAGCAATCTTCAAGTTTTCTGAAGTACTGACTATTCTTAAGGAATGGCTTTATGAGTTGGAACATCATCTCATAAAGGCTTTATGAATACTTTAATCATGATTAGGGCTTGGATTAGAGTTTAGAATGGTTCAGAGCCACAAGGGAATTATGTAATTACTTCTGATAAAAATGCCTTGCCATAATTCATCTCAGCCACCCACGCACCAGGAATGTACTTGGGAAATAGGCAAAGGTTCGTCTGGTGGTTTGGGTTTTTTTAATTTTTTGAACTTTCATATGTATTTCTCAGAAGTTAAAACCAAGTGCCTTAATGGCAGTGAGTCATATTGGACAAAGGTTGAAAAGTATGAAAATATGTACTAATTGTAGAATCATTAATTTAAAATTACTCTAAAATTGCCCTCCTTTTGATTTCAGTACCATTAGAAATCTTACATCTGTTAATTCATTGCAGGTGCAGAAAAGAGAAGCTTATATTTTTTGTAATCCTAATCTAAAAGCACTGTGATCATTTTGGGGCTATTACAGTTAATAAATAGTGATGAAAACTACAAAATCTCATCCAACTTACTTGTTCTGTGACTAATTTCAAGGGTGCATTATGCAACATACGTTGCATATTGCCTGATATCCTGATGTGCTCTGGAGCACTTGGACTCTCATATCTGTAAGGTAACAGATGCCTCTTTGTATTCCAAGTTCACATTCATTTCCTAAAACTGATATCCTGCAGTTTTAAGTAACGTGTTTGTAATTGCCAAAATCATACTAGCATGCAGGAAGACATACATGGCAACAAAAGCTTGTTATGAATAGTTCATAGATAAAATCAAAATTTATTTAATTAGGCAATGTTATTGTATAACATAGGAAATGTGGGGATCAGCAGTCCTTTCATATTCATGATTCACTCTCATACAGTACTCCTTGTTATACAGCCTATTGAAGCAAACTAGAAGAAAGAGGAAATGTTTCCTTTCCATATTGCAAAATGTGATATTTTGATGTTGTGCAAGAATGTCATAGCATGAGGACCCTGCTTAAAATGTTTCAAGAGAAAATGAAACAATTTTGTATTTGTTATATGGGTAGTCACTGGAGTGAAAAGTCTTGCCTTAAAACAGCAAACCAATGAAATACCCACATTTCTCTTTGCAAATATTCATCCCCATTTCTAGTTTTTATTTCAATAATTTTTATCTTGTCTCCACCTGGTCTGTGTAATCAGGCAGTTTTCAAAAAGCTGATCCTTCAAGCTGTGAAATGTCAGGTGGCTCCTTCTGTGCCTTCCAAGGCCTGTGGAAGAGGGAAGCATTTTGCCTCCTCAGCTCCTCCTGCTCACAGATAATGTATTTCTGCATATTAGCCCAGAGGGAATCACCATAGGTTTTGATTTCCAAGGGTTCACATTCACATACCACCCCCCAGCTCCATTTCCTCAAATCCTGAGTTTGCTTTAGGGCAAAATGGGTCACAAACAGCCATAGAATTTCCCTGCCCAGCAAGGAGGCTGCTGCAGGGAAAACAGCCTATTTGCATCCCCAGTTGTGTCTCAGAGCAGCTGGAGATGTCTGGATTTCATTGGCAGCACAGGCAGAGCAAGTGCCTGAGACAAACTGACTGCACTGGTGAAGGAAATTGCAGCCCTTGCTTTCACAAAGTTAGTTTGTCACAAACTAGACATACAGGGACAATTATTTTAAAAATACATGGCATTTTTACGATCAGAAAGTAGTTCAATAACTTGAAAGATGATTTTGTGATCTGTGGACAGCTGGTAACCATAATTGTTACATGCAGCCTCTTTGTAACTCCTGTGTGCTTTGATGGCTTGGTGCCATCCAGTATTAGATGGATGAGTTTATATGGCTTAAACCTCCAGAGTTACACTGGCTTTACACAGAGGAGAGAAGGAAGACCTGAGCTGTTTGTTTGGGATTTGTTGGACCTTAGAAGTCTGAGCGGAAGCAGAAGCTCTCATTATGCTGCCTTATGCAGCAGTTCAGAGAAACAGCTTCTCCTGGACTTGGGCTGGTGGTGCTGTGCAGGGCATTACTGCTGCTGTGATCACATTTTGTTTATGATTTTCCTGCTGGAAAGCTGGGAGCTGCAGCCATGGAGAGGTGCCTAAGGTCGCACCATGGGATGTGTGTGCAGTCACACAGCTCTGCAGCTGTCTGAACCTCAACTGTCCTGACACTCGCTCAGGGGCTTATCTATTCCTGATATATAACCTGCCAGCAAGGTGAGTGGTGCTCAGAGGCACCAACAAACAGAGAAGACCTTGTTATGTATTTTTAAAGCTCTCTGCAGCCGTGCAAGCTGACATAGAAAGCTCCTGTTTATGAATTTATAGCTTTGCACTGTTTTTCACAGTTGGTCCCAAGGTACTTCAGATGTAGCAGGCAACGTTTTGACTGTTACCATGAAATACTGTATGTATTTTTATTTGCAAGATGTTTCTCCAGTGCCAGACAGGTGTACCCAACATCACCTCTAGGTTTATTGTTAATCGTGTTTATTTGGTTACGGTATGTTCTATGTTGAGAAGTTTAGGGGAGGGGAGGGAAGAGAGCAGAGATTTCAGTCTCCTGTGGCTGCCAGCAAGGCTGTTTATGTTGCTGTGGTTGTCATAGAAACACAGGAAGACAATTAAAGCATCCGCATATTTTTCAAGAAGAATACAGCGTTTGAGTTCTTTTGAATATGGGGATCTCAGTGGCTGGCAGAGGCCCTGGGGGAGGGAGGCTGCAGAAGAATAACCCTGACCAAGTCCAAGCCCGACCTTAAGCAGCATGGGGAACGTGCAATGGGTGCACTCATAAGATCATACATGTAAGACAAGCAACAGGGATTTATTTTTTATTATTTGATCAGTTACATAAGCCTGACTGGTGTTAGAATAACAGAGAGGGATCTTGCCTGGGGCACCAGCCCAGGAAGGTGCTTTCCTGCCCTTGGTGTTACTGAACCAGTAAACATAACGGCTGTTGACATCAAACCTTGCTGTCTCCGTCTCTGCCCAGGGACACATAAAGGATGATTTCAACAGTGAGCAAGAATATTCTTGAATTATTCACTTCTTAGTAAAATAAAAAGACCTGTGTCTTCCCTCTCAGAGTGGTCTGAGGGTTCTGTGTTGGGATTCTGTTCTCCAAGCTTTAGGGAAGCTTTGCGCTTAGCAGTAACACAGAAAGGCTTGCAGTTCTGTTCTCTTCAGGAACATTGAATTATAAAATCTCCATGAACTTAATAAAAAGCATTATCCCACTTTTACAGATGGGGATGCAATGGGAAGGTTCCAGTATGAAGCTTGAGTGACACACAGAGATCATGGGCAGAGTCTGTCTCTCGGCCAGGTTGGAATGTGGAGGGGATTGCTTTCAGTCCTGTGTTTTCAGAGCACAAACCAAAATCTAGTATTTTCCACATGATTACAATTACTCCCACAGTGCTCTCAGAAACCTTGAAACTTCTGTCCAAGTAATTACAATAACCCTAAACATCAGCTAAGAGTGCTCTGGAAGAAACTTGAAATTGCAGTAATATCCTTACAGTTGAAAGAATAACCACACAAGGAAAGGAGGTACTAACAGTGCCTTGACATGACATTAACTTTGACATGAGCATGTTGTCAAGACAACAGCAGGCCCACAACTGTGAGCTAAAAGGCCCTCATGAGCAACTCTGAGCCATCTTTCTCTGGAGAGAATGATGTTGATTTTGTACAGTAAAAAATTATGAAGAAACAACAGCATCATCTGCAGATCAGAGACAAGCCTAGAAGCCATCCTGTCCACAAAATTAGCTGGCAGGTCTCCACAGTCCCCAAAGGATGACTATTTGAAGCTGAAATCCATAAAGGGAGAGGAGCTGAGTGATTTGCTTTCTTCAGCCATTTTTATTAACTCTGTTAGAGGAACATTTCCCTGCCACAGGAGTTCAATGCTTCATGGAGCGTCCTGCTTTTGTCAATATAAAGGATCATTCTCCTCTGTCAGGGCAGTCAGTGCAACAGCAAGGGTTCAAGAACAGCTCTGTGTTTGGGAAGCAATTTGTTTTCCTCTGGCCAGTGCTCTCCTGAGCTCCTTCCTTCCATGTAAAATTAATGACGTTTACTTACAGATGTTCAGTAATGCTGCTGTGCGTCACTGTGTGCCTGTTGCTCATATCCATCAGTTTGCTGAGGAGTTTAACTGTATCTTGGAAAACTGTTTTAGGGAGAAATGGGTTTAAATTGCCTGGGCAGTGAGAGCAAGTGGGTCAGGTAGGCAGTCAAACCCTGTTTCCCAGCTTCTGAAGTGTTTCTCCTCAGGATTGTGCCAGATGACCTTGCCATTTGAGCCTGGATGCCAACTAGATTCCACTAGTTAAAAAAAAAGAACTTCATGGGAGTTCATTAGCTGGATTCTCAGAGAACAGCCTGGTTTATGTCCAAGGGGGCTATGCCAGAATCTGTCACAGCCTCAGCAGTATTCTGGGGAGCTTTACATTTATGCAGTGTTGCCTGTTGTCTAATGCGTAGCAGATGAGACAGATCATGTTAAAATTATTAGAACATTTTTTCTTTGTAAGAATATCAGATTTTTCCAGAAATGTCAGGTTACTTTTTTGCTTGTAAGTAAAGACAGACATAAATAAGTTCACTACACTTGTTTTGCTAGTCACAGTATTATAAAGATGCTTTTGCAATGTGACAAGTACATTTGTAAAAGTTGCTGTGACTGCTTTACTAATGCCAAAAGAATGTATGTGCACATTCTCACAGTTAAAGATTGAGAATCTATTTTCAGTTTGTCATGGAAAACAGCATTCCAGACCTTTGCTGTTACCACCGGAAGACTAACAGCAGACTAACAACCTTGCAGGAGTTAAATACTTCTCTGTCCACAGGTAGACTTCGGTTGTTTTGTCATGCAGGAAGTATTGTTAGAAGATTTTACTGCAGAAATGATAATTGGTAATCTTTTTACAAGGACCTGCATTGAAAAATGCTGCTTAATTCAGTAGCAATTAGAGGAAAAACTGTTATTTCTGTTACTGAGTCTTCAGATCAATAGATGAAGATTATACATATGATTATGGAGCTCACATTTGCCAAGTAAAAAGGTAGCAGAGGCAGTAAATGATTCCGGAAAGTAGCAGGAACAAGAGAATACTTATATCTGCATGTATATTGGCACTCAGAAGAGCTGTGATTAAAACCATAGTGTTAAAGAAATCTCTTGATGGACGATATGCTAAATGTTGACTAAACTGAAATACTTATCACTTCGGTAGGAGCCAGAGCATAGAATGCCCCCTCTCTACTGCAGTGTTGTTTAGGAAATAAAGCTGAAATATGTGCAGTTTTAAATAGAATTAAATTCTGATTATCTTCCCCATTACTAGTGAGTGTGTAAACCTGGAGTAGCAGGTGGCAGGACACAATCCTATTCATCCTGTTGATAGGAGTACAAACTTCAGCACAACAATCTCTAATATGTATTAGTGAGATGTGTGAAAGCAGAAATGAAAAAAGATCTGAAACTGGTTACAGACTTTGCCAGCCCAAACTCTAAGGCACAAGGTCTTGTCTGGGAAGAGACTATTAATGTAATCACAGCCTAATGGTGGCATATACTGGTGTGATTTGTAAAAGCTTGGGAGGTTGAAGAGTAACTTAAAAATGGCTTATTGTCTTACGTGTATTTTGATGCCATCTCTGCCGACTGGTAAAAGTGAATAAGAAGAATAGAAGGATAAAGTAAGGCAGAATGTTATTTCCTTAATCATAGATGAGCCTGTGCTATTGGTGATGCAGGAGGAGGTAGCAAATTAAGTACAATTTTAACACTGTGTCTGCATTTTAGGTCTAAAATTATGACCAGAGCAACCTGATAATCTAAACTGAACCTATTTACATTCCTTTTGGATAATTACTTAGGAATTCCTATTAATAGCTCTAACTCAGTACATCTACTCAACCAGTGGCAAATTCTGAATGCTTTAAAGGAAGGCCAAATGTAGTCCCATATGCCCTGTGTGAAGTGAATGTTTTCTGACTGTGAATGCCAAGTTTACATGCTGAAGGCAGAATTTATTTGTTGGATACACCCAGCACACAATAGGATTTTAGAGCAGGACTGAAACATCGTTTGAAACATCGTTTTTACATCTGTCTCTACCTGTTCATTTTTATTGCTCGTTGCTGCTAACCCCACCTTCTGGATGTAACTCCAGGTTGCCATTTAAAAGGCATTCTGGTAGAGAATGAGGAGACAGATGCTGACAGCCATTTGGGTGTCTTGTTGTAGCAACTGCTTTAGATGCTCTAGCAGTGAGGTAACTGGAATATAAAAGCAAAAGTGGGCTTTGAGCTAAAACATTCTCAAATGCTGGTTTCTGTCTCAAAACATTGTGTTATTTAAATGGAAAAACGTTTGAGTCAGTGCTCTTCATTTTAAAAGTGGTCCAGAGAAGATGCTGTGGTGTTTAAAATTTGAATTTACATCCTGTTGAAGAAGTAAGCCTTCTTCTCATTTCAGTCATTCTCTGGTCATTTGGAAAGGAACTAGAAGAGAAATACTCGTTTCCTGTTTAAAAAGCATGTTTGCTTCAAGTTGACAAAGGAGATAGACAGGAAAGTGAAGGGGAAAAAATGCCAATGTGTATGAGAGAATTGTTGGTCTCTTGTCAGTGTGCACAGATAATTTCTGCAGCTTTTGTCTCTCTTATGAAATGTACATTAGAGAGTCTTAATTGCCCATAGGAATCTGCTGCTAATTAGCTTCTTCAGCTGCTCATCTTTTGAGGGACAGATTGAAAGATGTCTGTGCCTCACCAGGGAGTTCTGCTGGGGTGGTGCTGCAGCAGGGGCAGAGCACGGCCCTGGCACTCAGCGCGTCCGAGGGGAGCAGAGAGAGGGGCAGAGCAAGCAGGAGCTGCTGCTGGGAGGCAGCTGGGATTCCCCCTCCTGCCTGGGAGCCAAAGCAAAGGGAACCGACTCATATTGGGGACCATGTGGATTTTTTTTCTGAGGGGAGAACTTCTGATAGCTGCGTTTCACATTTATTCAGTTATAGACCCTGAAGTTTGGATTTAAATAAGAATCCTTAGTGAAGTCTCTCTCAGTAGATTCCTTTAGCCTTTTACACTATGAAATGGATTTACTAAAATGAAATTTTCTCTGTTTGAAGGGTGGAAAATATTTTTGAAAGATGCATGTTCTTGGGAATTTTTATTGATAAAGAACATTCAACAGGGTTTAAGTCAGACCTCCATACAGCAGCTTGTTTAACAGCATCCCTAATCCAAATCTCACATACCTTTATTCCATAATAATTCTTCAATAATCACATTATCTGATGCAGTAAAATTGTGATATCTTACCTACTTAAAAGAATCAAGTTTTTAGAAGTTGTGGGGTTTTTTTTGCTTTGAGGGAAAAATAAATCAACACATTTCTGCATTAGGACTCTTGAATAATTCAATGTGTTTGATGAGTTTAATTCATAGAAATTATTGTATATGCTGCCTGCATGTGTGGTTCGTTTCCTTGTGAATGGAGGCAGTAACTTCAATCCTTCACTGGCACAAGATGAGCTGGAATTATTGATTGATTTGATTTAAAGTCATGACCTTATTTTAACTCGGCTGGTCTGTTAGTACAGGCTGGGAAATGGGCAGTCTGTGAGGGGGTAGGTCCTACTTCTCAACAGCAGCACTTCAGGCATTTCTTCTTGCAGATATACAGACTTCCTCTTGTCCTGTAGCTTTCCACAGCTCTCTCATTAGCTTTGCATGGATAAGAGACAAGTCTGAGGGTTCTGTGTGATCATTTAGTTCTTCAGACCTGTGATTCAGATGATGTATATTCCCATTTAGCATATTGTCTTGCCAAAATAACTTGTTGAAAAGCTCCTATTTATGTAAAAGTTTTTAGATGTCAGAAGCCATGGAAGGTGGATTATTAGTTTGATTTCTGCTAAGTTCTTCTACTGTCAGATGCCAGACTTTGTCTTGCATGTAACAATGAAGTCTTCGGTACCCAGTGTTCAAAAGTTTCCTAAACTCAAGATAATGTTACCACTTATCATTTCTGGATTTCATGAAATTCGTTAGATTTGGCATATGTATTGCACCTGCATGCACAAATCAAAGCAGAGCAACACTCTGTGCTAAGTGCTCTCTCTCACAAATCAAGCATGATAATAATTATCTTGTTGTAAGTGATCTTAGAGCTCTGGGACTCTATTTTCACTTACAACATTAATGATTTCCAGTGAATTTTAGGGCTGACAGTGGAGGAGTCATTCTTAGGGTAGCTCTGTTGGATGATTTAATTCAGAGCCTCCCCAGTACAGCAGGGATGGGCAGGGATGCTGAAACACCACTTTCTCTGAGCTTTTTGGGGCAGAGCTATTGCCACCTACTGGAATCAGAAAAATTTTTAAAACATATTGTTCCATCATCCCTTTAAAACAATGAACACAAGATCTCAAGTATTATCTGGTTAGATTTCAGTTGCTGACAGTAGTTAAAATGTAGTATTTGTGTCTAAATTGCTGCTAAAGAAAACAAATGCAACAGTTCAGTACTCAGATGGTCAAAATGTTATTGTTAGAACTATTGAAATACAACCTTTGTATGTATGTCAATAGCTGGAAATCAAATAGGGCAGGGAGGTGCTAAAAATGCATGCTAATACATGGAATACTGATTTCTCTTTTAAACTCCCTGTCCTTATGGGGTTTTTTGTCTCAGATTCAATAAAAAAAGCAAATTCAGAAAATTATTTTTCCCCCCACTCCTTTCATTTCAGTACAAATTTCCAAAGGATTGATACTTTATTCTCTCTTTCTTTCCCATTGAAATATGTGGTTAATTGAGATTTTAAGGTTTTAACAGCTCTATGGGAAATCGTTTCTGCACAGCGATGGTTTGGCAGACTGTGTGAGGTGCAGGCTCTGCTGCCTGGAATAAGCAATAAACTGTCTGTAAAGCCTCAGCAGTGCCTGCAGCCACAAAGCCTGACATGGGCTGTGCTGTAATTGTGTCACCGTGTCTCATCTGTGCCTTGGTTTTGGGTTTTGGATGGGATTTGCTTTGTTTTTCTAAATTGAACTATAAAATCACGTCATTCTGTGCTGACTTCATATACCAGATTTCAACATGAAAGTACAGTTTTTACATAAAGTACCTTTGTATGTCTAAAATTTTGGGGTAATTAAAAGCAATTAATTTTTTTCTCCTTTGTTTTCTGAAGTGTTTGGAATAATTCAGAAATAAAGACTGTAACAGTGAAATAGAACCTATTTCATTTTCAGGATGAACTTCCAGTGAATATTTCTGCTAAGTTATGCTCATATAACCTTGCTTTCTTTGTATTTGGTCTTTTTTTAACATGGTCTTAGAAATACTTTTGGCAATTGTAAATCAAGTGATGCTTTTGAGATACTGATGGCATTCTTTTGACTCTGCTACTGGCACGTGGTGAACAGCACAAGCATCAGTAAAGGTTACTTGTAAGTGTGAGTAAGAATAGGAAGTCTGGATGGAATTTGTTTGAATCAACTTCAGATGTCTGAAATTTGGACCTTGAGCTGTCTTGTAATCCCTTGACTAATGGAGTAAAAGATGCTTCCTTTTGTTCCTTTGCAGCTGGTCTTTGCCTGTGGTTTACAGAATAGGCTTTCTTATGTCATGCCAGCAATTCTTGCATGCCATTCTGTTAATAATTCTTTAACTAATATTCAAATTGTATACCTATTATTGTTGAGACCTACTCTCAGCCCTTTCCACCAGTATTCATTGAGGTGGTCTGTCTTTATGTCCCGTATGAAAGAGGTGTCTCCTGGGAGAACAGACACTTCTACAATAAATAGGCAGCTGGTTGATATTTCTCTTATAACCAAAAGAACTTTAGAAATTCTAATTATTAAGTAAATGAAATGTAAAATCAGATGAAAACCCAAATGAGATTAAACATCAGGTAGAGATTTATTTTATGGCAAACCTGCATGAAATTCTAAAATGCTGCATTTGACATCATAATCTTCAGACCAGTTTATTTCAGTAATTCAATTACTGAGTATTCATGCTGCAAGAAGATACAATCAGAGACTAAATGCTTTTAAATCTGGAAGAGAAGCCAGAAGTTCTTCAGTCTGATTGCCCCAATTCTGTCAGTGATTTGATTGCAGTCTGGTGCTCCATCCGTAAGCTCTCACACATGTCAGAGTAGGGATGACCCAGAACTTCCACCAAAAATGCCAGGAGCAGCAGAACCACTGGAGTTCAGGGGAAGACCAAGACTGCTGAGGCACAGAGAGGGCTTTGAACACAAGTGAAATAGTTCATATGCTGGTCTGTCATGGATGTTCAATGCCAGTCTGTCTCTGACAAAAAATACTTGAATGCATTTTTGTCCTGAAAGAGCTCAAACAGAATGAAGCCTGCCTGCCTGCCAGGCAGTGATAGAGTGACCAAATCTGTGTGGATTTTGCTGGAAAGGCTTCATGCAGCCCAAGTTAGCTGTGGGAGCCTCGAGGGTGAGTGATAGCCACTTTCCAGTTAGCACTCATCACTGTGATTCCCCAAAGGTTTGTCTGTCAGAAGAAATGGCCAAATCATTAATGAGCACTCTCTCCTTTCAAAGAAATAAGGGAAGCCAGGAATGACTGGATCAAGCCAGACTGAATGTGCATACTCACTGTTTTCCAAATGTTCTGTGGTTATTTCTGTATAACCACAGAAAAGCCACTAAACAATCTTTAAAGCACATTCTGAGGTCACAAGAAGTCCACAAGTCTCTCTCAGCCATGATGGCTGCCAGGATGGAAATAATAGCTCATTCTGTTTCCAGCTTCCCTCTGTGCTACCTTTTTGCTGGTTGTCATGTGGGGAGGGCTTTGTGCTTATGTTGTTTAAAATTTATGGAGTGGCATCTATTTCACAAGTAATTAAATATTCCCAGATGTCACTTCTTGCCAGGGTTTTCCATGTGCCTGTGCCCATGTTGTGGCATGGGATGTTCCTCTTCAGTTTGTGCTTGATTGCTGGGAACATGGTTAGGTGGAGGAGTTGTGACAGCCACCCCAGCAGTGGGAGCAGTAATTCTCATGTCCCACTGACCACTGTGCTGCAAGTCCCATCCCTGAGCCACAGCCCCATCACACACATCTCCATCCAGACCTGCACATGAGTACAGGATACTGTTGTAGTGCCCTAGTTGTGAGTCTTGTCCTCTACCATGTCACAGCATTTTTTCCACTCCATCTGCTAAAATGTCATGATTTTCTTATATTCTTTGATATTACTATCATACTAAAATATCTATTGGTCATGAAAAACGCTTCAAAATGTCAGGCAATATCACCTCCATGTTTAGTCACATTTCTAAACATTCTCTGCTGATCTGTACCTCAGTTCCAGAGTTGATAATACTTGAAAGAAAGAAATAGTGAGAACTGCAGCATTTAACTGAAAATTTTCAATACAAGAATTAGGACTGAACTATCTGTTTTTCCATCTCTTACTGGAGGTTGCTTTTTGCAAGGGGTGCCTGAGACTTTTTAAATACAGCACTGGAATCTGGGAGGCTTCCTGACTTGCAGAGGGCAATGTGCTGGAGCCACCTCTTTGTAAAGCATTTATAAAGTGGGTGGAGTTCTTGTGCACATCAGTAGTTTGGAAGCTGCAAGAAGTAGTAAAATTGGTCTTGAAAGAGGAACAAAAGAGGTAAAAGATTTAGGGTTAGTAAAGTTGTTCAAGGACATGAACACATAGAAGTTTTGTGGTGAGAGGTGAAATTTCAGTGCTTACTGAGAGCATTTCAGTAAGGACTGTCGGGTAGTTCAGCACTTGTGAAACACTCTGCGGTTATTCTTCATTTTTTGAGATGAAGGTTTGTATCCTACAGATGAAAAAGCAGGAAAAGGTCTTAGCCTTTAAAGGACACAGATGTAAGTTGTCTGTAAACTATTGGAGTATATCCTTGAGGGGCAAAAGTCTTACATTGCCTGCTGCTGCCTTCTGAGCCTTACCTGAAATGAGTCACCTTCTTGGCGGCTTTTGCATTTGTTTTTTAGCTTGTAAATGCACAGAATGATCTTTAAAATTGCAAAAATATATTATTGTGTCTTCTCATGTAAACATTTAGCAGTTGTGGACTCGGCTTGTCCTTTAACAGGACCATGCTGTAACTTTAGTTGTCTAGTTGTCTACTAGTTGTCTAGTACAGATGTCTAGTTCCAGAGAAGCTTTCTCTGATATTTTTGATAAATATTTGCTGCCACTAAATTACAACATATCAACCTAATAAGTGAGTCATACTTTAATTTGAAAAAAACCTCTTCAGAATATGTGTTTTTTAAAAAATAAATCACTGTCTTTACAAAAAATAATTATACCTTTAACTTCTTGCTCAGTTTTATGAAGAATCTCTCCAGAAATAATTACCAGATTGTACTCTTGTTTATTTATTGTATACACTCATATTGGATTCTCCATCTTGTAATTACCATTCACTGCTGTCAGTGTCACTGAATTTTGCATTTTCAAATCTTAAAGTAGTCTTCTGGGTATACATAATAAACCCATTTTTGTCATGGCTTCTGAGCTGGAGAATCCCTAATTTTTACAGCTATGGTTTCAACCTGTCAGCCCCTTAGCTGATTTAACCAAATTGTCTTCTGCCAGCTGTTTGTTGAATATAGTCTTAGATTTGGATGTAAATAGATACAGATGGGGTCTCTGTGCACTCAGTTTGTGCAGTAATATATTTAGTTATTTGCTGATTTGATTTCATTTATAAGGTACTAATTTTGTTTAAATATATATAAAAATATTTTTAAATTCTTTCCGAGAAAAACAATGCAAAAAGATCTTTTTTTTACAAAACCAAAACACAGTATTTATGATATTTTTGTTCTTTCTTTTTGTCTTCTGTTTTGTGTCTGTTGAAAATTGAAGCAGTTTTGAAGTATTTCACTAAAAAAAGAAAGAAATAGGCCACATTCATTCTTTTGTTTTCCCTTAGCTGAACAGATTATTTTGTACCTGAAAGTGTCCAATGTTGACAGGAAACACAAAATACCCTATTTTGAAACTGTGACCTGTTGTCTAGTGATTGAAGTAGTTAAAATTATTGCAGGCAGAAATGCTTGAGGGACAGTGACATTCAGCTAAGATGCTTATCCTCAAAACTAATTAAGATTTTGCATTTTGATCAGGTTTTAATTTGAATTCTGCCCATTAAAATTCTGTACATATGACTGCTAGGTATTTGTTAAGTGAACAGTTGATTATGTTTCATAGTTGTGTGATCTTTCACAAGTTTATGCACTATTAATGTAATACTTGAATTATTTATGATTATGAAATAATACAGTTTGAGTATTACTAGCTAATCTTAATTTATACTGGGTTAAACCAAGTGTGTCCATTCAGGATTGGAATCAGTACTAGAACTGGGCACTCTGTAAAGCACAGAGACATTGGATGTTTCCTGACACTTTTATTACCACCTGATACTTTGGAAGAATAGGAAAAAGCCTGGAAATTAAAATACGACAATCTCTGTGTGGTGTGATTAAGGTAATTGTGTCTCCTATAACAAAAAATAGGTATATTGTGTTCAGTTCTGGGCCCCTCAGTTCAGGAAGGATATTGAGGGGCTGGAGCAGGTCCAGAGAAGAGCAACAAGGCTGGTGAAGGGACTGGAGCACAAGTCCTATGGGGAGAGGCTGAGGGAGCTGGGGTTGTTTAGCCTGGAGAAGAGGAGGCTCAGAGGTGACCTCAGCACTGTCTAGAACTACCTGAAGGGAAGTTCTAGCCAGGTGGGGGTTGGTCTCTTCTCCCAGGCACTCAGCAATAGGACAAGGGGGCACGGACTCAAGCTCTGCCAGGGGAAATTTAAGTTGGAGATCAGAAAAAAATTCCTTTGCAGAGAGAGTCATCAGGCATTGGAATGGGCTGCCCAGAGAGGTGGTGGATTCACCATCCCTGGAGATTTTTAAACTGAGATTGGCCGTGGCACTGAGTGCCATGATCTGGTAAATGGATTGGAGTTGGACAAAGGGTTGGACTTGGTGATCTCGGAGGTCTTTTCCAACCCAATCAATTCTATGATTCTATGATTCTATGATTCTATGATTCTATATGCTTATTTCTGCTCCCAGTGTGTAAGTGCAGTGTCTGGGCTTGGTGCCCTTGTGTATCTGATGGGCTTGGGTGGTTGGGCTCCAACACTGGGTATGAACATTATTCGGCATTCTCCTGGTTTGAGTCCATCTCTCAAGGTAAGGAGTGCATGAAAGGTGATGAGAAAAGCCTGTTGGACAGTGTTGTGGCAGTAGCAGAGATTTCTCTCTCTCTCCTCCTTATGAGGGGATACAATGAAAAATGAAGCTTGAAACACTTGGGATGTGACAGCAGAGCAGGAAATGGGAGCCAATGGCCTGGAAGTGCCAGCAGGACTGGGAAGGCACCAGGATAGGTGTCTACCCTTTGGAATCCACACTAATATGTGGTTATAAAAGTACTGAAATATCCAGATCAACAAACAGCTGAGAACCCCTTTGATGTGATTAATTTTGGAGAACTATTTGTCATGGGGAAAAGCTGCTCCTGTTTTCAGTCAGTTGCTCAGTTTTATTCATTCTGATTAACAGCTCCAGCAGTCTGTTTATTGGGCAAATTCTGATGCAGTTGCAAAGCGGTAATTTCTCAGCTTGAGAAAATGCAAGTGTTCAAATTCAAACCCTCTGAAGATTTTTAGCTCAAAAATAATATAAAAAATTATGTTCGTCTGTGGCCAGGTGGCTGGAACAGACATAAACCAGAACAGCATAATAAGTCTCATGCAGGTGTATGTTCTGACATGACTGAGAATCATAGAATCATTTAGGTTGGAAAAGACCCTTTGGATCATCAAGTCTGTAGCTATAACAGATAGATCCTGCAGGAGGGGCATCAGCATGATAAAGACTGCTTTTCATCTGCTGAGGTGCAATTTGTGTCCTTGCTGTGAACTAAACTGTTTTTCCAAGCTTTAGAAGCATATGTTAGTGTTTTAAAAATTCTTTGCCAGCTATAGCAAAAAGTTTCAATCAGTGTCCCAAAACTCTGCTGGTGTTTTTAGGCAATGAAGGTTAAGCAGCATCTGGTTGAATCCCACGAAATTTTATGGGGATGGTTCTTCAAGGCTGCATCTGTTTATTCTTTTCTGGTTTTCTGTATTGGGTTTTTTTTTTCAATTGCCGTCATCTGGTGTAAGAAGCTTCATCTGCACATTTTTAGCAACATCTGGTTAAATGGATGAATTATTTCTCCATGTAAACTACAAAGTCAAAGTGATAAATGCAAACTTCTCCGGAGATTCCGAGGCACAGAAGCCAGTCTAGGGAACTGTGACAAAGCTTAGGAATTATTGATTCAGATATTAGTCAGGTTTACATTAATCTGTTCACCCTCAGGTCAAGACTTGCAGTTCACTTGATACTTTAGATAGCATCTTGCCACGTGTCAATGTAAAAAATTAGGCACTTAAAAGGAGCAGGAATTTTTCTTTAAATCAGTAAATGCTGATTTATAGTGAAACTATACCTTATGGTTTCACTGGTTTCTATGGGTTGTGCTAATGTAACTATTTTGGATGTATACGGGTGGATTAGAGAGGCCACTTGATGGACAGGGTAGAGGCGGTTTCCAAAGTTCTCCTTAGTTACATGTCTGACTACCACTAAGTTATTCTACAGTTCATCTAGTACTGTGCTAAATTCTGTCCTCTAAGTAATTTAAAGATAGTTAGAGGTTTGTTCAGACAACTAATTGTCTTTAGCAGAAGAAGAGGGCCTCGAAGTTATGAAAACTAACCTAAATATTGAGGTCTAGATTCTTCCACAGGATGAGTAATTGCTTGTGGATAAATAGTCTTAGTTGTTCTCAAGCAACTTTCACAAAAACCTTCCGCTGTCCAAACAACAGCTACTCTAAATTATGTCTCTTTGGTCCTTTTTCCTTTCTATGACAGACTTCAGATGAAAACATGAGTCAATAAACTTGGCATAAATTTATATTTTTCAGTGAATTGACATAATATAAAAGTCAGCACTCTACAGAGGAGCCTTTAAAAATCTCCTTAAAGGAGACCTTTTCTAAATCCAATAAATTTGTGTTACACTGCAGACTAAATTGGCAAATTGTAGATTACCATAATCTTGATAACCCAGCCACAAAAGTCTGGCGTAAGAGTGGTCCTTAAGTGGTTTTACTCTTGTAAGAACTAAAAAATGAGGGATTAGTGCAACTCTGAATTAGCTCTAAAATCTTTCAGGGCCATCAGCACCTGAAGTCAAAGTTCATTTCAGAGCAGAATGTGTAATTTTGAAATATGCTTGTTCTAACAAGCAGTTTATGGAGATGAATGATCACATTAGTGCTTTTCTTCAGAATTAATTTCCTTAACCTGATTTGATTTGAATTTTGACCTTTTTAGACTTTTGATCTGAATCCATTGAAGATGCTTCTGAAGGGCTTAAAAGACAACAAGAAGTTGTCTTTCATATTAAAAATATGTGAACTGTTCAGAATGAAACGTTTAATTCTCACAAAAAGTGTATCTTTAGGGCTATATAGTCCTTATTCTGCAGCAAAGCCAAAATTAATGGAAATTTGAGAACAAAATCAAATTGGTCTCCATCTCATGCCTGTGCTGTGTCATGCATAGCCATTTCCCACACTGTGGTTTCCAGAGTTGCACTTCAGAATTATTGTACAGCGAAATTGGCTTGAGTTTTAGGAAAATTTGCATTGATTATCAAGGAAATTAGTATTACCCAGTGTACTGGTACATGCAACCCCTTTGCATTGGTACCTGACTGCACCGTTTCACTTGCAAGCTGTTCCCAGGGAATGGGCTGGGGGGTTGCACTCAAAGCATTGCGCTCAACAGTTTAATGACCAAGTGAACACCAATGACAAATGAACTTCCTTAGGGGGCAGCACTGGAAGTGGTCCTGTTTAACATCTTTGTTGGCAGCATGGACAGTGGGACTGAGAGCACCCTCAGCCAATTTGCTGACAGCACCAAGCTGGGCAGTGCTGTTGACACGCTGGAGGGAAGGGATGGCATCCAGAGGGACCTTGACAGGTTTGAGGTGTGGGGCCATGTGATCAGCAAAGCCAAGTGCAAGGTCCTGCATGTGGGTGGGGCAATCCCAAGCACAAATACAGGTTGGGCAGAGAAAGGATCAAGAGCAGTCCTGAGGAGCCTGTTGGTTTACTACTGAAGGATGAGCAAAGCACAGTTCATTATTGCAAGGTTTCTATTAAATTGAGTCTCCAGTGCTGTTTTTCCTGTTTCATTGCACTGAATCTGCTTTCTTCCAAAAAAATTCCTCTTGGTTATGGGCAGACAGCGGAGAATAGATGAGTGGCTTCAGCATTAGGAGGCTTTGGAGACATCTGGTTATCCCTTGTATCATTTGTGTTCCACTCTGTCAAAAGTAGGACACACCTGGGGAAAGATGGCAGGGGAAGGAAACATGCTGACCTGCCTGTGGTTGTGTGTGTATGAATCAGCAGGTTGGTTTGTGCTCGTGGAGATGGATGCAAGATAATAAACCAAGTATGTGTTTGTTTACAGGAATGTTTGAGAGAATGCATGAGCCCTCTCTGAGCAGCTGCCAATCTGGCTGAGCGGAATGGAGAAACCCATCTCAGCATCAAAATGTTTTAAAATGCTCATCAGCTTGTATTCATTACAAACACCTGCAAATGAAATTAAAGTAACAGTAAATGAAGCATTAGTGATGATGTTAAAACTGTGAAACTGAGCACTCCTTTGATCTTGCAGTGGGGCAGAGACAGAGTGAGCAGCTATGCAGGGCTGAGCAGGAGGTCACTACGAGATCACTGGGTGTTCACTAATCAGTCTTTTAAACACCATTTCCTTAACACATATGGAATTTACAGTTTAAACATGGATTGTTCTCCAGCACAGTTCAGTCTTCTGTATGCCTTGTAGCTGGGACACAGCTCAAGCCTGATTAAACCTGAATGCAGTGAGGAGTACCTAGAGTGGTAGGGAAGCATCAAGGTGGACACTAACAGGGAATGAACTATGGCTCACACTCACAACGTAGAAGGAGATGCTGTGCTGAACCATGAAAGAGCGAAGTGATGGAAGAAAGAACCTGGGTGATGCTTAGAAACAAGATGAAGTAGGAAGATGGAAAACCTTTGTTATGGAAGCTGCTGGTGTCTTAGGCTGATGGGTGCTGCAGTGGCCAGGTAGCATCTGAGGCCATGAGTTAGCTGAGTCCAGGCATGAAGCAAATCTCTGAGAGGGATGTTCAGTTGACCTGTTTTCTGTGTTTTTACTTCAAGACTGAAAGTGGATCTATGCCCTGGATGAGATGGCCTTTTCAGGGGGGCTCAACAAGGCAGAGCTGTGGAAGAGTGGAAGGGTGCACACTGGCACTGGCTGCTTTGCTGGCACCACATCAAGGGTTTGACATTTCTCCATTCGGTCAGGGGGTGTTCAAGTGCCAGGTGGAACTGCAGCTCTTAAAGCTTACTGCCATTAAGGCAATGTTAGGGTTTGCCCAGGGTTTCAGACATGCTTTTTTCCAGTGTTCATTGGGTTAACCTCTCTCTTTTAAATGTATTCATGCTTTGGTTTTCCAGCTGCACTGAAATTTGATCTGGGACTTCACAGTGATATCCTGCTCTAAATCGTGTCCTTTTGACACATCAGTAATGACATAAGGAATATTTCTGCCTCAGGAGTGGTGGTGGGTTGGCCATCAGTGCTTAGCACATTCCTGTTCAACCTGGCCTGGATGGTTATTTCCTAATAGAAAAGTTAGAGTAGAAGTATTTTGTTGGAATTTACTTTTCAAAGTCAACTGCAATGATCATAGATCCTCTGAAGCATTTCAGAGTGTCTATTGCGCTACCATCTCACAACTTGTTCCCTCACTATCACCCATTGAAGGCATCTTCATTCTGTTCATTCTGGTTTCCCTACTGTCAGGAGGGTCATATCCTTCACATAAGCACTCAGCTGATCTGGAAATCATAACCCAGGCAGATGTTCAGCTCTCTGTGATTTGTGATTTCTTCTTTTCAAGCAAATAACATTGTTTGCATATGAAAGAGTAGTGTCTGCTTAAGTCTTCTTTCCCAGAAGTACATGGTTTTTCATCTGTAGCAATTGATGTGGTGGCAGCTGAAAAGTTTCTGTAGTCTCATTTATGACTTGTTTCTTTAAACAAGTGCTAATTAAAAAAAAAAAAAAACAAAAAATAAAGTCACCGGTATTCCTTTAAAATTTATTATGTTGTTGGAAGTCAGATTAGAAGTAACCTGATTTTATATCTATTTCTCAAAATGCATAATTTCCACATAGTCCTTGGATTAGACACATTTTTTCAGCAGCTAATTTGAAACTATTTCACTGTATAGGAAAGAAAACACATGTCTCTTTTCCTTATAACCTCAGTTGATCTTGGGACACTGTAGATGTTACTGATTACATCTAAGTGTGCAGCATATAGTTAGTTCATCAAGGATACAAGGACTAACCTCCATCTGATCTTAAATCCTTGGATGGAGCGTCTTTAGCTCGAAGTCCTGCTGCTGCAGCTTCTTTTGCAGTGTGTGACATTCTTGTGAATGGCCTTGTTGGTTTTGGTATCACTGCTTGGATACTAAAGACTGGTTGTTGTATGTAGACCTGTAAATAGAAGGCAAGTGTTTAGACTCAGGAATGTTTTGCTGATTACTCTTCCTAAAACCAGGACTAAAACCCCCCACATTTCTGAATGTAGAACTTTCCTCAAAGATCTTGATAAATTAACAAAAATTAAGTTTTTTAATCTTAATTGTACATTTGTCAGCTTTTATTAAGACATTACCTACCATGTTTATGTTGAGATGTCACCTATTTCCTTGAAAATTCTTTAATACAAAGTTTGTTTGTTATTTTTCAGATGTTCAAATGAAACAGTATTCAAAAAGGAAGACTTGTTTTGGGCATACAATTTCTGCCCCACTCCATACTCTTGGACGGCACTTCTGGGCCTTATTTTGTACTTGGTTTTCTTTGCACCTGGTAAGGAAACATTTGTTTTGACATAGAAGTTTTAAAATTGGAAAATGTCAGATAGTAAGGCTAAATGTTAAATTTCCTTTTGAGTCCAGCCATTAAAGTGAGATTGATCTTTTATCTCTAATTCTTAGGGATGGGTCCTATGCCCTGGACTGTCAATTCTGAAATTTATCCCCTTTGGGCGAGAAGCACAGGAAACGCGTGTTCTTCTGGAGTCAACTGGGTTTTCAATGTGCTTGTGTCACTGACATTCCTGCATACAGCTGAGTATCTGACATACTATGGTAAGTACCAGTATGTGTCCATGTGTGCAGCATTGCCATTGGCACAGAGATTTTCTGTGGGTTCTGGGTATGAAATGTCAACTGTGACTGCAGTGTTCTCAACCCACCGTGGTTCAGTAAGACCTGATCTGATACAACCTGCCTGGATTATAGAGTTTGGTCCAGAGTTCATAAAAACATTTCTTTCTGTCCTTTACTGAGAACCTAGACAGTTGGTTAAAATAGAGAAGCTGGAAAAAACTCCATTTTTGACTTAGTGTAATATGCTGATTCCACTTAAGGCAACAGCATCTGCAATTTACCAGTTTGTGGTGGCATCCAGCACCAATATCAGATGGTTCTTGCAGAAATACAGCTGTTGATTGAGTCCTGTCTGCAGGAGCCTGTGGAGCATTTGTCAGGTTACTGCTCAGCCACTCCAATAGAAGTCATTTAAATTACATTAAGCTGCCAGGGAGTTGATGTGACCTTCACATCATTGCTAGTACAGAGCTGTTCAGCTCTACTTGTTATTGCTTTGAGCCATCAGTCCAGCAACACATGGCAGGTAAATGTTTGCTGGTCCTTTGGTACCTTCTCTGCCCCTGTAGGTATGGTGGATCGTGGGCAGGGGTGAGCTCTTTCTCAGTGCTAATTGTCTCCACAGATGACTTTTAAATAATAATTAGGTGTAAGAGTTGCAAGCATTATTTTAATCCTGACTCATTTTTTGCTAGAGTTTCTGATTTTAAGGAGTTGTCCTAATATGGCCTTCACTGTCAAGATAAACTAAGAAAGGTCTTGCCTTCCACATCTGATTTTTTTATTTGGGCATGTGATCATCAATTGCTGTTTATTTTAACAGCAGAGTGACTTCTCCAGAAAGGATGTGTATTATTATCTTTCACGTGAATTGAAGTTGCCTTTGCTAATTTACTTTGCTGCAGAATGGTGAAATAAATGCCCTGCTCCTACACCCACAGCTTGTTGCTATAACCATGCCTGTCCAACCTCTGCTCCAGCCTTGCTCAGGCACAGAGAAGGGATGGGAACCTCTCTAACTGACTGTGCCAATTGTTTTACATTGCAGGAGCCTTCTTCCTCTACGCAGGGTTTGCTGCCTTGGGACTAATTTTCATCTACGGCTGCCTTCCTGAGACTAAAGGGAAAAAACTAGAGGAAATCGAATCTTTGTTTGAGAACAGGCTATGTACATGTGGTATGTCAGATTCCGATGAAGGGAGGTACATCGAGTATATTCGGGTGAAGGGAAGTAATTACCATCTTTCTGACAATGATGCTTCTGATGTGGAATAATTTTCAGCTGCTGATGTATTTAATCATTTAAGAGCCTTCTGGGGGAAAAGCAGCTCTCTGATGACCTCACTGCCCTGCTTCTGGTCTGGTTCTCCTTTCTACTGTGCAGTTAAAAATACCTTCATGTTCCAAAATGCTCCATTTGGGAGGAAATTCAGTATGCTAGTGTTTTCTTGATAACTCAAAGCAATGGCTTCCAAAAAGAAATTGAATTCCCCAATTATGTGACTATACCAAGGGTGTGCCATCCCCTGGTATTGCGTAGGGACCAGATGAAGATAGAAGGCTATCCTAGATGGTCAGGGGCTGTCCTTATCTTCAGTGCTGACAAAAGATAAAATAATTGAGTAGCTAATCAGAAAGCAGCTGACAGCTGTCAGGTCCCCATCCCAATTGCAGCCTAGGAAGTAGCTCTGCTGTACAGTACAATGAAGGATGAATGCATAAGTTGCTGTAACAGTAACCATTTCAAAGGGTTAACTGATTGGGAAAATACAAATATCTGTTATATCCATCAGAGGGGACATTTCCCAAATTTACCCTAAGAGAATTTCCGTTGATATTTATTTGAGATAACAAGTAGAGAGCCATACTCCCCTGGGTGGAGGTTCACTAGGGCAGCGTGTGTCTGTGCTGCACTGGGCTGTGGACCCACTGCTGCTCTGCAGTGCACACTCTAGTGGGAAGTTTGTTTTGTGAGAGAAATTGCCGAAAGTAACTCCTGACAGCAGGAAAACAGAGCTCAGTATGTGGCCACACGTACGAATGGACTGGTATGTATTGCTGGGTACAGCACAGAGGCTTCAGGTAGGAAAAAGTTGTATTTGTTTTCATTTTTTCATTTGAACATATTGGTTTATGCCTAACACAAAATATTGTTTTCTGAAGGAAAGAGAAGGAGGGGAGAGGGTCTGTGCCTCTAAATGCACAGTGGGCATTCCTCCTGCGCCTTTTGCTTGTGAGCAAATATTGCCTTCAGTTTATCTCCACATGTGCAGAGTAAATGACTCCCAGTGCATTTTTCCTTCAAATGTCCTTAGTCAACCAGTGTCTCGCTGGATCTAAGAGAAATATTAGCAATGGACAGAAGCCTATATCTCATATTAATTGCCTTACCAAAGCATTGCAAACTTGTCAAGAAAATGTCAGGCACGAAAATCAACTTGGCTGCCTTTAGCATGGTAATGAAACTATGAATGGTATTTTATTTGCCTGCCATGATTGCTTGCCTTGGCAAATTGAATTTTATGCAGCTACATAAAAATATTATGTTATTTTTTTATCTTGTCCTGTCCTCACTGCTTAAAGTCTTCAAAGATAAGAGTTTGAAAGCATCAACAACTAAAATTCTTATCTTTGAACATTTGCTTCATGAAAGAATGTGGAAAAATTCCTCTGCCTGTGGGCTGCCACCCCTTTATTTGGTAAAAATACATTTATCTTTCATTGTGTAAAGATTAAAGAAGTCATTGGGTTCATTAGCTTTTACAAATTTGGTCTGTGAGCTTTTCTTGGTTTCAAAAATATTTTTAATGTAGGATTACTATCAAAACCAAGCCTGGACATTTGTTACTAAATTATTTTCATTGGATAACATCAGTTTTTGTTGTTGTAAAGAAGTCTGACATTATGTTATCTAATCTTCTGTGGGGGGAGTTCTTACAATCCAGTTATTGACCTTCAGAGACTGAGTGAAATTTGTTTTATTTTCTTTTTTACTTCATTAATCAAAGAAGTATTTTTTGAAAGAAAACATTTTAAAGCATCCTTCTGTGATGTGACTGGGACTAAAAGAGGAAAACAGTGGACAAAAGGAATTTGAAACAAATCATTGCAAAGAGTGGCTCGACCTTGAACGTCTCCTGTGTGGTGAGAGGGCTGATTCTCACACCTCCCATCCTGCCTCCCTTTTAAGCGCACAATATTTTTATGCTTGAAATCACCAGCTGTTGAAAATGCTCAGGTCCTCAGACAGAACTGCAAATGCCCCCACCGCGGGATGTCTCCGTTAGGCTGTCACCTCTTTGAAACCTTTACTCAAGGTGCAGTACCTGAAAGGAGAAAAAGGGATCCTTGGCACAGATAAGAACAAAATCATTTTAAAGACAAATTAATTTCTTTCTGAAACCAAAAAAATACATATTTGAAGGCCCTTATTTGCGGTAATTTTGTTACTTAGAACAGTGTGCGAATAGGTGTGTAACAGCCAACCTGTGCTTACGTGGTTGATAGGTTTAAGTGGGTATTTACTGGCTTTTGAGGAGAGGGTCTCACAGTTCTGATCCCCCCAAAAGCATGAGCTCACGTTCACTTTGCCTGACTTGTTCTGCTGGCACGAGTGCGCGGTGGGGGCCATGTCCCCGCACCGGCTCCAGTCAGTGCTGCCTTCGCGGTTCTGCCCACAGGGAGAGGAACCCTGCGGTTCTGGGGCATAGCTAAAGCCAGTCAGTGGAAAGATCACTGTCACAAGATCAGCCTCTTCTGTTTTGCAGGCAGTGCTGGGGCCTTTTAGCAGCAGAAGGTGCTCTCTCTCTGCCAGCCTTGTTTCCTGGACGTTCTCCAGAGTGGTGCTCAGTTGCGTGGCAGCACTGGGCTCATTTTCTCACACGAGTTCAGTCTTACTGAGAAGAGTTTTCTGAAGGTTTGTATCCTATGCCCTTTTTCTTGAGGCATATCAATTGAAACATGCAAAATATATTAGCTTCTTCATTTTTCCCTTCCCCTCTCGTGCCCACAGAAAGCTGGGTTTAAGTCTTCCCTTTAGGATTGCTTTATACCAAGACAACATTCCATCCTCTAGAAACACTAAACCTATACCAAGCATCATGTGTAATATAAATGAGATCAGACACTTCAAATTTATCTTACACAGTTAGGGTTTTATTTTTAGGATCTGTGAACATTTACAGTTTATGAAGAAAATTAGATGAATGTTTATATTTTGCAGATTTTTTTATATTTTTGCATATTTTAAGTTTTAAGAGATTTTTGCTAAAGTAACATTAGATAAAAGAATAAAAATAGAGTGTAACTGAATAATTTCTTATTGCAAGATTTTAATTTATGAAGTAGCATAAATAGTATGTCTAAGCACAATGTTCTTTTTTGAAAGCTTTCTGCAGAAGATGTGAAATTGTTTCTTCACAAAGACTGCACACTTAATTCAGGTATTCAGGTGCATCAGGAGGGCTAGAGTGATACTGCTGGTAGAGTTGGGCATATTGGTTATACACAGCAATTTGATATATTTTAATTCTGATTAATCTACCAACTCTACATGTTGTGAGCTAACATCAAGTACAAAAGAAACAAGTCCTGGTGCCTTTTTAATATTTTTAATTTTACTTCATGTTAATTCACATATAGTAGTTAGTCCAGCACACTGAAATTAAAGTGTGGAGGGGGTGAGGTAATTTGCCACTTGTTTCTTCCTCTTGTCACTTTTTCATCAAAATAATGTTTCAACGAGAGAACCAAACCTGTTTTGAAAACAGATGTAGAATCAAAGCAAGGCCCAGGGCTTGTTGGAGGACTGAGGTTGCATTGCTGTGCAGGCACCTTGGGCAGGTTGCTCTCATAGGTGTTTCTACCTTGTCAGTGGCAGCAACAACCCTGGCAGAACCGTCCCGGAAACCCTGGGACAAGAAATGGTACATCACAAGGACCGTTGTTCCAGTGCCAACTTATATTGGCATGGGTTGATAAATGCAGCATTTCACTCGTGTAAGAGTTAGGGTTGGGAGGGGAAAAGAAAGAAATGATGCATGAAAAGCCACACAAGGTCATGTTCCAGTAGATGGGTGTGACGTAGCCAACAGGAGCAGTCTCTGATTTGTCATGATTTATCCACGTGGGATAAGGATGGTGGGGCCAAGGGACTGTGCTTGGTCCTGCAGGTAGGAACAGTGGGGCTGTCAGGCTAAGAGGGAAGGAGCAAATAAGTACTCCTCTCCCGTGCCTGCCTGGCAGGGAGGGCATGGCAATAGAGTTGGCAAAGCTAGTACTTTTTTCCTTGGTGAAATATCTTTAGCCTTTTTACTCAAGCTGAGCACTGGAGGGAAGTTTCGAACTTCAGGGGCTGCTACAGGCACCGAGCAAGGGTCTTCCCTCAGGCCATGGGGTATTGGGTGCAGTCCCACAGACATTCAGTGGGCTAGAAAAAGATAGACCCTGTACTTCCCAGCTTTATACCCAGCTTTCTACTTCTCAATGTCAGTGCTCTTCTAACATGGTCTTCTTGAAATTTTACTTGTGCTTGTATAAGAGGCTTTGTTAGCTGAACATCACTACAGCAAGAGGCAGAGATCTCTCTCTATAGCATAGAGAGATCTTGGGGTAGAAATCCAGGCAGAAGAGACAGTTCTGAAAAGCACTTTAAAGAGTAAGATACGTGTGCACTTTTTTCTGAGAGAGTCAAGCTAACCAAACCCATTCCTCTGTATTGGGAAGAAAACCAAGCTCTGTGTACCAGGCCAGAAGCAGATAATGCCACAGTATGTGCTTTATGGCAAAATGTGTTTTTATTGCGGGTAACATTTACAGCTTACATGTAGCTGCTGCCTATAAAGTGACTCAATTGTTCTCTGAATTTTAAGAAGTCATATTTTTGTGCAAAAATCTTAGTGGTTTTCTATTGATCTTCATCTCCTTGTGTACAGCACAGTTAAGCATAATCCACAAGTGGTCTAGATTGTGGCAGTGTTACAAATGTCAGCACAGTAAAATTCTAGGTGAACATTGTTAAAGAAATATTGTTGTTTGTGATACTGGAGGTTAAAACTCCTCAAAGACAACTATATATAGATTTTAAAAGTCTGAAAAAAATGGCAGTTCTTATCTATTTTGTGTATGTTTTCATATAGAGAAGGAGTTTTTTATGTGCCAATAACCATCACTGTAGTGTTTTGTAAATGGGTGTTAATAGTGTTGCAGAGTTCTGTATATGAGAATATACTTTAGCCACAATGACCTGTTAGTGTGAACCAGCGGCATGTTTTTAATCTTACTCACACCTCTCATCAGAGGTGCTCACTCGTTGGCGTTAGTGGAGCTCACTCATGCCAGGGGAGGTTTGATGAACATCAGGCCTCAAGAATACAGACTTCATCTAAATCCCCACTTTTTCACATTGTCCCTAGACAGTATGTTACATGTGAATGATCTGGCACATGTGATTTTAAAGCTTCAGCTCTGGTTCAGTTACACTCCTTGATTTTGTTGAGAAACATCTTGTTGAAATTTGGTTTGGCCTTTCATTGCATTTGTATGAATAAGGGGCCCACTGATGAAGTATGGAGATTGTCCACCTGTTTATAAAGGAACCAACTGTTTCTGAAGGGGTTAAATAAAGGCAAATTTCTCTTGCTGCCTTAAACATTACACAGACTTTGGAGAGGACTGAATGTATGACCATCATCGTGACTTCTGCAGGAGTAACTTCATGGACCTCCAGCAGGAGTGAGACGAGGTGGTTTCATGGTGCTGGGATTCTGTGTTGCACAGCAGGCCCTGCCTGGTGCACTCCTGCCACCTGTTTGATTTAAAGTGTTTGAGTAGTCCCCATGAAATTGATAAGATTATTCACATGCTTGATATTCTCCATGTGCTCAGTGTCCTGCTGGTCCGGGACATCGCTGGGAAGTGGCACGAGTCATGTCTCTGCTTTCCATGGTGAATCTCACTCTTCTACAAAATGATTAACCGGATCTTTTTGTGACAAATGCCATGTAGAATATTTGAGACATTATTGAAGACCAAATTGATATTAATAATTCCATGCTGAATACTAACATGCATGTGGTGCCATCAGGCACACTAATCCCTGGGCATACATTACAGTATTCAGTACAAAACAGGTTTTGGCAAAACTGATTGCTGGGTTGTCCAAGTAATTCCTTAACCATGCCAAACATGTGCCATTTCCATTTCCAACCAGTCAAGCCTATAATGTATGAAAGTGTTGTACATTTTCTGAAACTTAAGTGATGTAAAATTATTTAATTGACTTCTGTTCTGATTGCTTTAATGAAGTTTGGTCTTTACATAAAAATAAATATCTTCAAAGAATTGTCAGTGCCAGAAGTGTAAATGAACAAAATAAAAGGTGAGATACTTAATTACAGAATCTTTCTTAAGGTTTCCTTTGTTTGGGTTTTTGGGTCACCTTTTAGAGTTGCAGCATTTCATTGCTGAGCAAAATGGGCTCGAATAGGCCATGGACTTGCCTGAAAAAAGTGAAGGGTAAGAATAACTTTGAACATGATCTTATTATGATGTGTTTCAAAACAAAGTGGTTGTGTGACGACGGGGACTCCAGGTAAGGGTTTCTTCCTTTCTGGAGGATTTGTTTGAAGAGCTGCCAACTGTCGCAATGTCCCTCTATAGCTTTTCAATGTTCCCTGCCCCAACAGACCAGTTTCCTGACAGCACTTTATACCATCAGACTTCATTATTGACTGTGAAATGAGCAGGATTTGCTATTTTCTAATGGGGAAATGTTCTAACTCTGTGTGTTTTATTAAGAAAACTGCTTGAATGAGTTTGATGATTAACAAAGAGCAGCGTGACCATGGCCATGCTGTACTGGGGGCTGCCCTGGCTGTGCTCCCCAGTGTGATGGAGGAGTAGCACCCACTAGACCAGGTGGAAATTCGTTCTGTTACCTCCACCTACCACAGACACCACAACTGAATCCTTGGGAGATCCAGAGTTGGCTCTGACAGAGCTGTAGCCTTTTGGTCCAGGATGCAGAGAGATCACAACCAATGGGGAGATGCTGGCAGCAGGGGACTGCTCAGCAACCCAGTATTTGTGACTGAGCTTTCCAGGAGGTGAGCAAGGAAGCTCATCATTGTGCACTGACAGCTTCTGTTTTTAGGTTTCTGGCTGATAGTGCTTATAAAGGTGATGATGTTACTTGTCACCAAAACCAAATGGCAGCTTTGTGGGATAATGAAAATCTGGTGGCTCTGCTGTCAAACACTCCATTTTTTTGCCTTCTCCCGTTTCCCTCTGCTGTAGTTACTATCACAAAACAACTACTGATGGATTGATTTTTGCCAGATGCATTCTGCCATCTGTAACACTGAACTGCAGGCAGTAACAGTACTTGCTTCAGATCTCTGTGAGCATCTTCAGGATCAGCCCCCCTCCCCAGACATCAGGGCTGGGTGGTGCTGCATCTGAACTAAAGTCACCTGCACAGTGCTGCACAGCCTTTGCTTTGTGCATGGCATGAAGGGCTTGCTTTCAAGGCTGCTACAGTTGGTAGGAAGAAAGTGGGGAGATTAAAGGTATGCTTGAAAAAACAGTCTTTTTTCTGTGATCTCAGTGGTCTCCTGCTTAGTTGTGCTGGGCTGGTTGAAGAGACCTGCCACTGATCATCCCCTGAGCTGGTGTCCCTCCAGCCACCCCCACAC
Organism: Sakesphorus luctuosus; assembly: GCA_013396695.1. Classification (NCBI taxonomy): domain Eukaryota; kingdom Metazoa; phylum Chordata; class Aves; order Passeriformes; family Thamnophilidae; genus Sakesphorus; species Sakesphorus luctuosus. The sequence goes on along the minus strand of VWZD01002805.1, from coordinate 330,375 downwards.
ACGCAGGGCTCCCTGCACGAACATACTCCGGTGCTTCAGCTGCAACAGTTTCACTTCCAGCACATTCACTTGACCCAAAATAAATGGCATCTCAACTCTTCCCCTGATGGAGAGGCTAACACACTCAACCCATCAGGCAACCAGCTAAAATCTGTGGGCAAACAGTCACAAACGTTTGCCATACAGAGTTCCACCAGTCACATCCTGGAGCTGTTTGTTAGCTGGTCTCCATGGCAGGTTTTCACTCGCTTGTTTAATGTGTGTGGCCTACCTGGTATTCGTGTGTATGTGTGATTAATTAAGAAGCTCTGCATAGACCCGAAATTTGGAAAGCTTTTTGCCTTTTGAGAGTTAACTGCAGAACTAGTAGAACTATTTTCTGCATCTTCATTTTGTCAGAAAAATCTCTAGGGAAGTGTGGGCTTAATTTGGTTAGATGCTTTTTATAGGAGATTTTAGGGCCTGGGTTTCAGGAGGGTGCATATCTGTCTGCTTTTCTGACATGTGAGACCTTTGCCTTAGCACACTCTGATTTTGGGTCCTGTGATGTCCTGTGAAAGCTCAAATAGACTCCGTAGTGCCAATGAGAAAATCGGGGTGTCTTACATGGAGCAGTAGGGTGTGTATTGTACAAAGGAAGGAAGATAGAGCAGGGCACATCCAAAAGTACCTGTCTCTAGTCTTGTTAACACATTAACCCCATCACCACACAGGGAGGGGCTTGGGAGCATTTTATTGCAGGTAGAAAAAGGGGCAGGGAAATGAAAGGCTTCCAAGTGAGCCATGTTCTGTGGGTCATTCTTCGGAAGATTGTGTCGAATAAACAGAGCCTCATACTGGTGCAGAAGTTGCACACAGTGTAAGATGTGTGGAAGCTGCAGTGTGCTGGTGCTGGGGAGCACATCTCTGGGGGGACTCAGGTGTGAGAAGGAAAAATAAAGGCCCTCCCCTTCCAGAAAAGCAGTGAATCACACACCCATCCCCACTGGAGAGTTATTTAAATATCATTAAAGGTGGCGAAAGGGGGTTGCAGAGGTGGAGAATGTCCATGCCTGAAGGAACAGTGAGGGTTTGGGGGCCCATCAGGGTGGTGGTTAGAGACACATGAGCAGTTTTAGGGTGGAGAGGGCTGGATTAGCTAAACTTCACAGACAAGGTAGCTGAGACTGGATCAGGTTGCCAAGGCAACATGGGCAGAAAGAGCAAGGAGCAAATCCTGAGGAGAGACTGAAGAAAGGAAGTAGGACATAAGGTATGGAGGATAGTTAGTGAGGTATGAGTGTGGGGATGTAGTGCCTCTGCCACACCACCACATGATGACAGAGGAATGTCAAGCTGTTCTGGGTGGAAGGGAAGGAAGTCAGAAGATGGCTCTGGGCTAAGGATGCAGGAGACTGAATGGATTAAATCTCTCTAGATGTTGGTGTTTTTCCCAGGACTCAGGTTCATAGTCTTACTCATCAGTTGTTTGGAGTTTTTTTAATGTTCTTGGGTGCTGCATTGCACTTTGTTCACAGCTTAACCTATCAAGACCACACATATAAAGAGAATTAGCCCCAGTTCCCAGTTCCCAGCTGCATTTGGTGGTCCATGCATGGTGACAAGGCACAGGAGAAGAATGAGCCAAGCCCCGCTCTGCTGGCACGTCCTGGCCTTTTTAACAGGGCACCCTCATGACTGGGGACATTGCAGTGCATTGTTTCAGTGGACCCAATTGCTGTTCTCTTGCTTGTAGTCTCTGCCAGTGTTGCTTCTCACCATGTCTCTGATTTTATGTTTGTGGTATAGTTCATCATCACCCCCAGGCTCCTGATGAAAGGGTCCCTCAGGCTCCTGAGGAGGAGGTCCCCACCAGGACCCCAATGCCGCAGTGGCCACAGGTGCCCTGAGAACTGCACAGTGAACCTCCTGGATTATGGAGCCACACCCCGGCAGAGTTGCACAGGCCCCCAGCATGGCCAGAAACCCCAGGGAGAGGCATGGACTGGGCTGGTTCAGACTCCACCAGGCAGGAAGCAGGAAGGGTGGGTTTGAACAGGCAGCCATAGCACAGCTGACCTTTAATTTAGTGCCATTCCCCAAAACTGGGGGGAGGGTTTGTATTACAATGCTCAGGACTGATGCCACCCTCTCTGACCGGTCCTACACTGTCTCTGGTCCCCTTGAACAGTGCTGTGGCATTTTCAGCCTTCCCAGCCCTGTAGCTTTTCCTTCTTAAAGCCATTTCCACAGCTGAGGTTGGTGAGACCCCATGTCCCCAGCCAGCTGTCACCAAATCCCATGTACAGATTTTCTGCCTGAAGCCTTCAGGTTACTCAGCATAGCTGTAGTTGCAAAGAGGAGGTTGTTGGCAGTCACATAATGCGCCATCCTGCAAATGCCAGATGACTTCTCCATCCCTAAAGTGGCAGTTATGGCCTGCAGCAGGTGGCTGGGTCCCCACGGGGAAGTGGTGCCTTGAAGTAAGCCTTGCTGTGAAATTGGTGATTATTTTAATATATTCATGGTGCTATGGCATCAAACCCTGTCTGACTGCTCCTGATGAGCTCTGTCATTGGCCAGGATGTCTGATGTGACAGTGTGCCCTGTTACTGGACTGTCACAAAATGTGACTGCAGTCTGAGTCAGTCTGATGTTATGTGGCTTCCCCCATGCTCTCCCTGGTGTTTGGGGTATCCATAACCCCCGAATTGGCTGGGGGGCTGAGAAAGATTCAGCTTCCCCTTGCAGTATTGGAACCAAGTTGAGGCTGGTGACTCACTGCTCTCCTCTGATGGGCTGCTAAAAATGATGAGAAAAAAATCAAGAGCAACCAAAGTTTTTGTAGGCTGGGTGAAGGCTGACTGCCAACCCCAGCCTGGTCCCAGATGAGACAGCTTTTGTATTCTCTCTGTATTTTAAGTCCCACTGTGGTGGGTAGGATTCACAGGGAGATGCTGAGAGCATTGGGACTCCCTTAGTCCCTGGTGAGAGAACAATTAGTGTCCATTGTTAGTGCAGCCCCAAGGCTGCAGGGCTGCTGGATGAGGCACTGCCACTTTGGTGCTTGGGGATGAGCTGGTGTTGGGGTGAAATGCTGCTGCTCTTCACTGCTGCAGGGAAATGTGGGTGAGTAGAGGCAGGAAAGGCAGGAGTTGTGTTCCAAGGAGGTGGGGCAGGGCAGGGCAGGAGCACCCGGCCTCGTTCCTCACATGCCTACAGCTCCCCTTCCTCCAGCCCCAGGCTCCTGCCTTGCTCACAGCAGAGAGAAAACCGCTCAGGCAGTGTCTGCCTCCATCTGTAGCAATTGCTGTGAGCAGACACAGCTTCCCTGGGGTCTCCTACCTGGCATGGCTTATTCCCCCAGCGCTGTTCCCAGCACTGGGCAAGCTCAGAGATCCTCTCCAGCTTCAGCTGCTCTGGAGATCTCCAAAAATTCATCTGTTTGCAGGGCATGCAGCTTCTCTGGAGAGCAAGTCTCCTTACAGGCCTCCTGTTTCCCAGTAATGATTCCAGCCTGGGGAACAAAGTAAATCTTCTGCAATATGATGTCTTGGTTTGCCCTGATCAGCCATAGCTCTGGGTCTTTGGCCAGGTCAGTGCCTGTGTGCTGAGCATGACACAGCAGAGGTAAATCACAGCCCTCTCCCTGCAAACATGCACAAATGGTTGATTTGGACATGTTTTCTCTCAGCTCTATTAAATAGTACAATGGGCCTCTTTCAGTCTCCTGCCTTACCTTCACTCACTCTCCACCCCTCTCTGTCTTTTGGCTGAAGATTCCCCATCACCTCACACAGAGCTGGTGTATCAGCAGCCTCTGCAGCCGCCTGTGTGCTGTGCAGGAACTCAATGCAAGCTGGTCCCATTGGCTTTCACATCCAGAGGGCTATGGCACCTGGAACAGCACCACAGGGCTGTGGAGTCACCACAGTGTGGGTAGGCAAGAGGGTGGACATTTAGTATTCAGCTGACAGTCAGGAGAACCTGGTGGGAGTTTGACCTCCCCAGCCCTGGAGAAGCAAGTTTTGATGCAGGTGACTGGGACTGTCACCTCTAACCCATCCAAGGCTGTCAGTGAGAAGAGGCTGAAGAAGCGTTGCAGAAAAGTCATTCACTTTTGTGAGGACAGATTAGGTACTGGATGCAGAGAGCTGTAATATTGTTTCCAGGAAACCTCATCCTTCCTCAGTCTGCTATCTGCTAAAACCTTTGAAAAGCAATTCACACACAGTTTCTACCAGAGAAATAATCACTTCTATGAAGCCTCTCATTTCCCGTAATGATAATCCTTCAAGAAAATGAAATAAAAATTTCTGCAAAGCCTCTGTGGAGGCTCTTGGCGTAACATCCAGCAACAAACTGCCCATTAATGAAACAAACTTCTGTTGGTTCTTGCCCCCAAAAAATCTTACCTTGCAGGTTACTGTAATGAGAGTTGATTTTAGAGGGAAAACTAAACTGATTCTGTCTGAAGCTTATGATAACACTTCCAGTGAGAGAGTCTTTCAATCTGTATTTAGAAGCATTTGAGTGCCAGCAATAAACAAATGCTCCTGTTTTTCTGTTAATTGCAGGTACTCTTTATCCCCAACAAAAAAACCCTCTGCTTATAACTGATGCTTACCAAACACAGTTAAAAACAGGTATATTTCATGTCCTCCCTGAAGGCTTAGCACACTGCCAGGAAGAAGAATATGAATGAAAAAAGACCATCTTTGCCTATGCTGTTGCCTCAGAGAAAGCTGGTGGTGCACATAGTGAGACAACGGTCATTACTGCTGGTTACAGATATTGGTGGATTAATAGCATCAAATGCTGAATTATCAGCTGAAGAAAGCATGATTTGAAGCTACTACTTCTTATTAAACCTAATTCAGCTCTTCCCAGAAGTCACAAAAAAATCAGGGTAAAGAAAGCCCCTGAGCAGAGGGAGAAACTGGTGCTGAGACAAGGAAAAAACACGTCTCTTTTAATGCAACAATAGTAACATAAATACTTCAAAATACTTCTCTAATAGCTAAAAAAAATCATGCTGCCTTACTTATCATTACTGCCAGCACATAAACCACTACAAACCACTACAAAGATAGTTTTCTTCTTCTGATTGCTTGCAATTACAGGTAAAAATTATAAGGTAATTGGATTCTATACACTCTCATGCAAATACTTTGAGATATGATTATCTATGGTGATTGACATATCCCAAGTGGTGAATTATTGCACCAGAGACATGTGTATGCAGCTCTTACATACAGCCAGTCAAAAGGTGTGTGTCTGGCTCGAGCAGTGGAATTTCAGTCCTTACTGGGAAATGGTGCAATCTAGGCTGGAACCTGGTTGTGGGAGCTTTGGTATTGGTGGCTGAAGTGAAAATAAGCAATGCTCACTGAAAGGCTCTAAATGATGATAAATATGAGGGGTAATTTAATAAAGAGCACTTGAAACCCCACACATGCACATCCACATGGGGCAACCAGCTCTTTTTTCCCAGTTTCCGCCTGCATTCTTTACCATAGGTTCATAGGGGTAGATTGGGAATATGAGCACTCAGGGGCCAGCTGTGCAGATCAGGAGTCACTGCCTGAACTTGGGTAGCTCACTTCAGTGTAAAACAAACCACAGTTCAGAAGTCCCAGCAAAAATGCCACTGTCACAGAAGTCAGGAGTGTGACTTCCATTACAAGTTAATGGCAGTTCCCCTCCGTTTGGGCCACTTCAGTGCCTCACTAACACAAACACCAGGGAACTCTCTGGCAAGAGGCAACTTCAAATCTGGGATAATAACCCCCCAAGTCTAAAGCATTCAGTGCTGGAGCTTTTAGCTGTAACGTGTATTGCAGGGGGTGGCAGGCCAAGGGCACTGCAGCCCCGTCAGCCATGGGGGAGGCTGTGATGCTGGACATGGAGCACTGGAAAGGCTGGCAGGACATACCAGGGATGGGACACTGCTGGCAAAGCAGAGGTGCCCCAGTTTGAGTCAGCATGGGCCACTGCTGGTGTGGCATAGTCTGAACTGGCTCTCTCACACTGAGTGAACAACTGTGCCTTGGAAACCACTGGTAGTGGCTAAGCTTTCAGCAAATCATAGCTGTTACTCAAATAAATTATAGCTCCTGTGAAGAAGATGAATATTGCAGTTTAAAAAATTACTAGGGAGTTTGCTTTGACATTAAATTGAGGCAACCTAAAAAAGAAAATCTGCTTATGTCAAGACTTAGGAAGTGGGCAGTGAATTGACTAAACAGTAGTTGCATATTTCAGAAGTCAGGCTGTGCAAACCACTTCCCATGTATGCAATTTATATATATAAAAGACAATGCTGTTTTCTCCCAAGTACAGAAAATCCTGCTGAAATTTCTGAGGTGCTATTTTTAAAACAGCATAGCCATAAACCTGCAAGCTGTTGAGCAATGTAGACCTTCTTTTAAAAATGGCTCTTAGCCTGAAAAATAAAACCCAGCAGCAAACATGGCCACTGGTTTGATGATGAGAGCAGAGACAAAGAATGGTGACAGGTCTCATCTGGGCTGGGTGACACACACCCCTTCTACAAAATGTAGAAATAAAAAAAATTACCTGGTGGGAATAAAGACAGTGAATCTTTTAACTGCAGACTCCAAGGGGAAAGCACAATATATTAATCTTAAAGAAGCAAACCTCCTGCTCTGTTTCAGGAACAGTATTTTTCCCAAGCCCAGTTTGTAAGGAAGAGGATGCCTACATGCAGCCAGCTGGCTCTGCCAGTGCATACACACACATAGAGGTTTTTTATATATAAATATACACACACATATAAGACATCTGTGGAGAGATAGCTCTGTAGAAGTAAAGGTGTATGGATCTATAAGTAGATGGCAGCAACAGACTGAGGCTCCCTGCCACCTCTATTAGGAACTCTTTAGAAGGAAAGAATATAACCTAGAAACAATATTATCACAAACTTTTATTTGTTGTCATTTTGAGCTTCACACAAATACTGAAATGAAGAGGAAAGTAGTTCAAATTTTCAATTTTCAGGTAGAATACAGAAACACATGAAAGATTTGTTAGTATTAACAGCCAGAGAGTAAATAAATAGATCTGCTGTGGGAGGAAAACTGAGCATTTTTTAAAGAAAATAATAAACTATTTCTTTTTAAATGACATTCTGTTCCATGTGTGCAGATGCATGTTTTCTGTTGTTTCCCATTTTTCTATTTAGTAGGAACACATGGCAAAGGCAAGCTTGTCTGTTAAAATGGATCAGAATGAGACAATAGCTCTGAACTGAGACCCACATCAGAGCTGTTTCAAAGTGAAACAGTATTTTTTCCACTACCTTAAAAGAAGCAAAGTCAATCCCCAAACTACAGAATCCTATGGATAGATGGTGAGATAGCCAATCTAACTCCTAATGCTCATATTTACTAGGCTATTGTAAAATCCTGTGTTAACAGTTGAGTATCTATAGAAATTCATAGTTAGAAATAGCAGCAACTAGACAGAAATACATAGTTATTAATAGTTCAAAGCAAGCAAACAGCACAAATATCTTTTGTATAACCAAGCTCAAAATATGCCAAGTGAACGAAACACATTGAGAACAGAACAAAACTTTTGTGTTCCCTATGTGTCCTTCTATTCGGTCACTGCTTCTCTCTCTCCTTCATTTTATCAATGTAGCTCAGCACCTCTAGAGTCCTTGTGCCAGCCAAACTCAGGTCCTCGACTTCGGAAGGAAGGGCAGCAGTCCCGGTCCCGCCGCCCGCGCGCCGCGGCATCTCCTGCGCCGGGAGTTCGTGCCCTTCAGCGGTGCGGGCCGGAGGGACCCCGCGGGGGCTGCGGGCGGCGGGGAGGGAACCCCCGCAGCTGCACACCCACAGGGGGTCACACTGCGTGCCCACATCCGCCTTCTCTACTTCTGCCACAGAGCGCTCAGTCTGCGACCAAACATCGCTCCTGGTGCGGCGAGTGACGCGCTCCCTCCCAAGGGCTCGGTGTGAGGAACTGCCCTCAGATGGGGCAGCGTAGCTTTTATTTTCCGCCTCTGTGGCACCTGAAACAGAGTCTTTCTGCTGAAGAACGTTTGCTTCTCCTCTATCCAAACTACTGCTGGGCTGGAGAGGCACAGTTCTGGTGTGGGAGCTCCTGGGGACCTCTCTGCTTGCTGTGAGGTTGGCATCTCGTGTCCTCAAGGACTGTTCATTCAGATATTCCTTCTTATTGGCTGTGTCTTCCTCAGACTGTTCAAAAAGAACTGTGTGATTGCAACTGTTTAAATAGTTCAATAACTAAGGACTAAGTGAATGACTAACTAATAACTAAGTTAATGAAATAAGCAAAAAGGCCAGAGCTGTCTGGTTTAGATTGTTTGTGGGGGGATTTTTTCATTCTTTTACCAAGGACATACTCACAGCTTTTGGTGAAGAGAAGGTAAGCAAGGCAACCCTTCACTCTCACATGCAATTTATACTCTTACACCAGGGTATTTTTGTGTTCAAGAATGGCTGAAAACACACAGTGTGACAAATCCTTCTGCTTTACAGGCATGTAATGTAAGGCAGCTATGCATCAAGGAAGAGCACAGAAGCTTGCTTAGCATCTCCCCATAGTCATGCTACTGTAATTCCACAAGGCCAGGCATTATCAAGAGGATAGACCACATGTCTATTAGACTACTTAGGAAAATTCACAGCCAGTAATTTCTTGTCCTCCTCACACATGAATGCGCCTTGTACAAAGCAAAACCATAAATAAGATTCTAGCTACATCTACCCTTGATGCATTCAGATAGAGATATGATGCAAATGAAGAACTGCCAACCCACAAAGGTTGTGGGTCGTACTCACTCTGTCAGAACTACAGCTCAAATAGCTCTCAATCTGCCTGGGAGGATAACTGTGAGACTGGCAGCTGAGTGGTGACTCCACACCTTGAAAAATAGATGAAAAAGAAAGGTTACTCACCAAAAACTCCCCAAAGATCCAACTCTCAAGTGCATCATGTAGAATTAAACTTTACTATTTCTGATGCAGATTTAGGATACTGTTTAAAGAATAAGATTTTAACAAGGTCAATCTAGTTCTTAGCAATAGCCAGTTCTTCTCCTCTCAGGACAACACATCTTAACAGAGATCGTGAGACAGCTGTCCCAAAGCCTCAGCTGTGCTGTTAATCACCAGCTGCACCTGCAGCAGAACTGTGCTAACCAAAGGAGGAAGGACTCTGCAAAGCAAGAGCTGTGAGAGAACGCAGGAGACTCCATGTGCACCCTGGCTGCCATACCAGTGTGTTCCTCTGGTAGGCCCCTGAGAGATCTGCTCTGAAATGCAGCCAGCACAGCTGACTCTAAAGCTATTGAGGGAACAGAAAGGACATAGGATTGCCCTGCTGACTCCTCCTCCTCTGTCCACATGTGGAATGACAGCATGTGGTCTAATGGAAGAGAATATCTCTTCAAGGAAAAGCAAACACAGATAGTTCTTACTTACCTGATATGCTAGTTGTCTTTTTACAGTGCTGTGTGTATCAGAAACACAAGCCCTTAGCAAATACAACATCCTAAAAAGATCAGTCTCCCTGGCTTTAAAAGTAACTGTTTCAGTTTCACATGTAGCAAGAAGAAATTTAAGTAATAATGCATAAATGGTACTAACCTGTCTCCATGTCATGAAGATTTGAACTTACTCCAAGCTTAGACTCTTGTGCTGTTGTGAACTGTTAAAAAAGTGTTAATAGTGAGGGTTCAGCAGGATCAGCATCTCTGGTTAAGAGAGGAACATTCAGTTTCTGTATTACATAAAGCAGTCACTGCACTGTAACACAAATTATATTAGAGGTATTTGTACCCCTGAGCATGCCATATGTACCTGGGTGAATTCCACAGGCAAAACACCTAAAAGACTTTTCATATGTACACTGGCACAAAGCTCCTTTATAATACTGAGGCATCCTGCTTATAGTGTGTGGGCACTGGCTGCAGAATCTGATCCTCAGGGTCGATGGGTAACTCACACAATGTATTTCAAACATTAGCTGAGGTGTGAATCAAACCATGTGAATTATGGACCTTAAAGGCCTGTCTATCTGAACCACTTCACTAGAAGCAGTTCTTTCTGAACTGGTTATATAAACCACGATGGCCAAGAAGCTTCCACAGAAGTTAATTCAGTGAAGCTATATTCAGTTTGTAACTCTTGTAGATATTCCTTCTCTATCTGAAATGAATGGTACAAACAGTAGGTTTGACAAAAAATATGTCTCTCCAAAACGTTACCACTTCAAATCCAAAGAGCTGGTTCTGTCTCCAGGCTGTTTCTTTCACAGACTTGTCATCACTGAGGAATGCAAACAGAAAGTTCTCTGTTAAGTGATTTTCCCTCCAGTATTTTTATTTTCTTTCGGAGTTAAAGTCCTCACTGGTGACTTTTTGGTCTTCAATTTTTATTTTATCTTCAGTAACCATAAAATGCTTCCCACTGTTGAGAACACTGAACATAAGATTTAACATCAAGAATCTGTTTTTCATAAAACTTCATTTCTGTTGAAATGCAAAATGGAATCAGAGACAAGACAGAAGATGGTGCTGTTTTGCAAAATGAAAGATGTTATGGATCGGAGTCTCTGAAAAACACATCTGTTGTAAAACAGGAGGCACTCCCATATTCTTACCTTAGCCCAGGGAAGACACTAACTTCCTCTGTAGCCAGTGGAACAAGACAGTCTCTTTTAGGGGGGAAGCCAGAGCAAGATCTAAATCTCAGGAGCTCAAAACTGTCCCATGAAGAAGTCTCTCTGTACTTATTAAAGGCAGATGAACAATGATATAAAGGGCTTACCTGTGCATAAGTTTATTCACATTATACACTACTATTTTCACTGGGAAAACTTGAGTCCTTAGTAATATTGTTTAGAATTATAACTTCCTGTTGTCCTCATGGCAGGACTTCTTCAATTCAGAAGGTCTCTGCAGTTATCAATAGTTAATACATTGATAATTTCCATGACACTCACCATTTTTTTCTTGAATAAGTCTGCACATTCTTCTTTAAGTTAATCCGCTGATCACAGTGATAACCAAAGGTCTCTAAAATAAAAAAAAGTAAATCTTGATTTTAAAATGCAATACAATAAATGCAATTTGAAAATAAAGTTTTCTGACAGGTTTTTAAAATCATTTAAATAATTGAATTTAAAATTAAGTGATTGCATTCTGAAGATTCATGGTGTGTTTCCAGTCAGGGCAGAGGCATCATCAGTTAGAACAGATGTATTTAAAAGGAGAATAAAACCCACAATATGTGTCCTTAAAATATTGATACACACCAATTTTTTCAAGGTTTGCACGTTTTTCTTTATTTTCACAGGGTATGAAGTAGCTCTGTCCCTCATGAGAGTTCTGCAGGTGGGTTTCCCTGTAGCATGCACTTGAGTCATTGTCGCTTTTAGGGAAAACATGTTCTGGAGCTGTGAAAATGCCTTCAAGGTGTCTGTCTACTGAACTTTTCTTTGCATTCATTACAGGATAAGCCTTTCTAGTGTCAAAAGGATAATTTCTGTCAGTCATTTGATTTCTAACATCAGAATGAATAAAAAAAATGTCAGTGCTGCTTTGGTTAACAAAAAGATTAAAATGTTTTGTGGAAGGATTGCTCTGGATGGGTTGGCTCTCATCTTCAAACAGTGCCAGAAAGGAACAACCACTTCCAGCCTGGGGAGCTTTCAGTTCTGCAGTTTCTTTCACAAAATCAAATATTGGTGCTTTTATTCCTTCACAGTTTTCTAATTCATTACTGGTCATCATGACTGGATTTTTCCTGGCAGAATTCCTATGGTCCAGCCTGGAGGTGGGGGTTGAGGTTGAGAGGGGATAGAAAAGAAAGAAACATTTCGGTTAGTACACAAATCAGCAAAATACTGACTGTAAACACAACACTTTATGATAACTTGATGATAAAAATCTCAAAGACCTCACTGCTCATCACATTCATTTTGGTTCTAAATGTGCATTATTTCAACCAGAAAAGTATGTACTTCATTGTATTTTATTTTACTTTATAGTAAGATTGATTTAAAAGGGATCCCATTTTGTAGTATGCCCAAATACACCAAGCCATGGACACATCCTCTCGGGTGTGCTTTATAAAAGCAGCCACAGCATGTCACTGCTGCTCCACCAGCTGACCAAACGCAGCCACTTCGGGGAGGGGAAAAAAAAATTAAAAAAACCCGAACACACAAACAACACAACAACAAAACCAAAAACACAATTAAAAAAAAAAAAGAAGAAAATAGAGGAAGACAGTTTCTTCTGCTCATAAAAGTAGTTTGTTCTTCAAGACTACAGTTCTCCTCTGTACTGAAAACCCATAACAAGCTCTGTGTACTGCTTAATTCCTGGTCTCTCTAGCAAGTGACTTCCATTTGTACATGAGATCAGTAATCCTGATTCAGCACAGTATTTTTCTATTCCACTGTCAGGAGGCCAATCAGATATTTTATTTGGCCCATACTTCCCTACCCACTTCTGAGAGTAGTGGTTTTGAAGGCGTTATCATGTGAACATGACAGGCATGGAAGTTATCATGCTTTCACTTCCTTGGCTCCTCATCTAACAGTTTAACGGGGGGTTTTTCCAGGCTGGATCTGGTGACTGATATTTCAGAAACTATGCAAAAAAATGAGTCTTCTGAAGCACAGAGAATTCGCAAAGAGGGACATTCAAAAATGCCCTTAACTTCAAAAAGTTTTGAGCAATTCTGTCAATGGTACTTGACAACCTGAAATGTAGTACAAAAAACTCTTACTGTAGAAAAATTCTGTAGTGTTTTGTTTAGCAAATACTTGGAACTGGATAAAGATTCTATGGAACTCCAATGAAGTGGTTTTCTCTACTTACAGAAGCCACCCTAGAACAGTTTTAAAAGGCTAAACACATTATATTTTGTTCCTGGAGAAACTTGGACAGATATATGTGGGGAAAGTAAAACTGCTTTGGGAAGCAATTCAGAGGTCCTTCTTAACTCCAGCTGAACATTTTGTAATGCAAAGTAAAAGCTAAGAGTAGATGAGGAAATAAGATATGTAAAATTTTTAGCTAATATTTAATAACCATGAGGTGTCACAGCTCTCAGAATTATGCACATTGATTACATCATCAGCATGTTACAGTAGACAATTTTATAAGTTTACACTCTGCTTTTCACATACAGTGGAAGAAACTCCTGTCACAAAAGAACTGTCACCTCTTGAGGTGTAAGAATTTATGGCTGCAGTGGAGGAAGAAACCCAAGGACAATACAAAGAAATGCATTTGAAGAACAGTTGGAAAGGAGATGCTGTTAGTGAGCCATGAATGGGTAGAAGACAAGAGGAGGTGCCATAAGCGGATGAGTGTAGGCCTGATGGCCATGGGAGAAATGAAAGGGGAGATGTAAGTGAGAGAAGGTTATGTAGGGCTTTAATGTAAAAATATTAATTGGGAATTTGCCCAGATTAACAGCAAGGTGAATGCTATCCTCAGTTTAGGTTTTACTTGAGAAAACCTGGAGAAGCTACAAGAAGAGTAAAAGTTGAGGTGGCTAAGACTGGAAACTGATATGTCTTGTTATCACGTGGCCAGTGAGATAATCAGTTACTTAACTCCCCAAGCAAACAAGCAGCAGGCACTTCAGGAACAGCAAAATATTATATGGCCTTTTTATGGCTCTCTCCAGCCAAAGCTAGAGACTGACAGGAACTTTCAACCAGATGGCAGACCCATAGAATAAAAGGAGTAAAGAAAGATTAGTCATGTACAACCCCTAGATCCAAGGGAAGAGCCCCAGGAAAGAAAATGATATAAAATGTTCAGCGCAAATGAGTCTGACCCTAAACCATCTGTGATTAGAAATATTTTTTATCAACACATACAAAAAGAAATATATTCTTGATTTCTATCCATTCTTTTAAAAACAAAGTGTATATTCTTATAAAATATTATTGAAACCATTATAGGGGAAAAAAGCTATAATAGGATTACATATGAAAGAAGACGAAAGCAAATGCTTTGTTCCTGGAATCCCAAGTACAAAAAATGCAGGTGGAGTTGCCCAACTGCTACTGCAACAGGGTCATCAGAAAGGCACCTGTAACAGTGACCAGAGCTATGAGACCTGGGGCAGCCTCCTCCTCCTCCTTGTCTCGCAGTAAATTCGTGTTATCATTCAAGGTGGATTCAGTAACACCAACATGTTTGTGACATTATAAAAAATTGATCGTGTTTCCAAGTGCCTACCCAAAATACAGATCTTGCTGCCTTTCAGCAAATTTAAATACCTTTGTATGTCTAGTCATTCAATTTGACTTCAATTTCTATTTGAAAAGCACCAAAAATCAGTGAAAAAATTAAGTAGGAATAAGCTTCAGATAATCTTAGTATTTTTCTTAATTAAACTTGACTGTTATTCCCTCTTTAATGTAAAACAATTTCCTACCTATGAAATGGCTCAAACAGTTCCTGAGGGACTGTATCACACTTCCTGAAAATACACTGGCTTGGAGGTTTTGTATTCCAGGGGTCTCCATCAAAACTATTTCCTGGCTGAGGAAACAGCAGAAGTTTTCAAACTCTGAATACACATAATGGTTATAGACTTTTAAACTTTAAACTTGGGTTTGCAAACAATTTTTGCACTATTTTTACTTCTTTTTTATCTTTACAGTAGAAGCCCAAACCTCCTTCCAACTCAGCTGAGTTCTGTGTAACTCATACTTTCCCATATTTGCATATCAATGTTAGAGTGCCAGATGTCCTTTTCGGATCTCATCTTTCCTTAGTATGAACAAGCTTGATAGACTGTAACAAGCTGAAGATCCACTGAAGATGGCATAATCACAGAAAACTTCACCTGAAAAGGACCTCAAGAGTTATGCAGTCCAACCTGCTCAAAGCAGGGCCAGCTTCAAGATTAGGCCAGGTTGCTGTGTATTGTCCGGGACCACCACCTGTTGGATGGCCTCTTCTTGTGCTTAGCTACTTTTGTGGCTACTCTTTTTCTATACAAACCAAATTTCCATTGTTGAAACATGACTTTTACTTCTTGCCATTTCATTGTGTACCTCTGGCTCTGTCCTGTCTGTAACTCTGTTTACACTGTGGAAGGCAGTGGATAGCTCAACCCATACCCAGGAGTGCCGATCTTTCCCAAGGGTACGAAGGCTCTCTTTGCTCAGTCTCTTCATACTCACCACGTGCTCCAATCCTCCAACAATTTGCACGGCCCTTCATTGGTCTTGCTACAGTTTGCTGATCTCTCGCATGTGCTGGAGGTCCCCAAACTGGACAGAGTATCTCAGATGTGTTCACACATATGCTGCTCAGAGGGAAATAATCCCTTGCCTTTGACTGATGAGTGTGCTTTTTCTATGAGCTGGTCAAGGGAGGTGATTCTGCCCCTCTACTCTACCCCCATGAGACCCCACCTGAAGTGGCCTGGGGCCTCCAACAGAAGAAGGATGTGGACCTGTTGGAGTAGGTCCAGAGGAGGACCACGAGGATGATCAAAGGGCTGGAGAACCATTCCTATGAAGACAGACTGAGATAGCTGAGTTGTTGAGCCTGGAGAAGCAAAGTCTCTTGGGAGACCTTATAGCAACTTTCCAGGACCTAAAGGGAATACAAGAGAGCTGGAGAGGGTCTTTTTACATGAGAGTGTAACAATAGGACCGGGGGTCATGGCTTCAAACTGAAAGAATGTAGGTTTAGATGAGATATCAATAAAGAATGCTTTTCTGTGAGGGTGGTGAGGCACAGGATGCCCCACCCTTGGAAGTGTTCAAGGCCACGTTGGATGAGGCTTTGAGCAACCTGGTCTAGTGGAAAGTGCCCCTGCCTATGGCAGAGGCTTTGGAACTGGATGATTCTTAAGGTCTCTTCCAACCCAAACCATTCTCTGATTATTGACCTGCTGCTAAGCAGACTTTAGCCAACAGACAACTACTTTGAGTATGATGGTAACAAGCAGTTTATCACTCATCTTATTGTCTATTCATCTGATTCATACCTCCCCATTTTTGCTACCAGGATTCTATGTGAAACCTTGTCAAAAGTCCTCCTCAAGTCAAGGTAAGTAACACCTGCTGTTCTCCCAGATTCACTGAGCTACTAATTTCCTCACAGAAAGCAACCGGGTCCACCAGGCACAGTACGGCCTTGGAAAATCTGATGGCTGTTCCCAGACACTTTCTTTTCTTCATGTACCATGGAATTGCCTCTGGGAGCTTAGCTCCTTAATCCTTCCAGGGACAGAGATGATACTTCCCTAGATCATGCTTACATTTTTGCAGTTGAACATAACATATGTTTCTTGTCACTGGAAAGCTTTCCTATCCACCAGTCTTACAAAGACAATAAATATCCATCCTGCAGTGATGTCACCCAGATCCCTCAATATACTTGGATGGACTCTGTCCAGTCTCATGCATTCTTTATGTCCACGTTACTATGGATTCTCCAGCTTTTTTCTTCACTACTGTTTTGTACCACTCTTGTACACCTTCTGTCTGAGATTGAAGATGAGCCAGAGAGCAGAACTTGTCTCAAAAATCTGAAGCAAAGTGGGCTTTGATTGCTTCAGACTTTTCCATGTCTTCTGTCAATATGTCTCACCTCTGCTTAGCATTTTCCTTGGTTTCCTTTCTTTGATAACACACCTATAGAAGTCCTCCTTGCTGTCCTGCTCACCCATTGTGATTTTCAGCACTGACCACCCTAATGCTGCCCCTCCAAACTCAGAGGATGCTTTTGTGTTCTTCCTGGGTTGCCCATCTCTCCTTCTACCCTTCCTCTTTGCATTTGAGCTCAGTCAGGAGTTTCCATGTTCAGCCAAACTGGCCTTCAGAACCTATTAATTCTCTTGCACACTGAAGTGGAGTATCCTTGTGTTTTGAAAACATTTTTCTTGGGATCCTCTGTTTTTCAGGTCAGATCCCTGTGTGTTTCTGCCTACTCGTTCCCTGAACAACCCAGCATTTCCCTTTCTGAAGCCCTTGAAGCCCTTCTTCACTTACCTCAAGACTTCATAATACCACTGGTGATACACAAAGAATTTCTTTTATTATTTCCAATGAATAATGTATTTTCTAAAATATGAAGCATATTGTATTTGCTATTGCTTTTCTAAGGATGATTCTTTTAAGAATCCCAAAGTTAACAAAAAGAAAAAAATAGTAACATGCATCAGAACAAATAACTTCCAACTGTTACTTAAATGTAATGAGTTAAACAGCAGGCTTTCCCCAATCTTTTTAGAGCATTAAGAATACTGTAAGAACTATGTTACTCACATTGCAAGATTAAAAATTAGGTCATGAGATCATGTCAGACCATATGACACCCAGTTACACTAAAATGTATGTTTAAGAAATCTGTATTTATAATTATAATACATTTCAACTTTCTTTAACCAATTTTACAAGCAGGAAACAAAAGAAAGCCAGCAGTATATGACCAATTCTCTTTCTGCAGATACCAGCAATACTGAGAGTTCAGTGAACAAAAGCTCAAGTTAAGCTTATTTCAGAATAATCAGAACAATAAAGGAAATATATTGGTGTATATATGGGATACTCATTGCCACCAGCCTACAAGAGATGTTGATAATTCATAGTTATCTTCACTATTACACCTGTATCTACACACAAAATAAATGAAAGTTAGTTTAAAATAATTCTGTGGAAGGAAAATATGAACCAAACCTGGTTTTGCAGCTTCTCTTCATAGGTCTGTTCATAAATGTTGCCCATTAGGTTTGGATTGAAATTGTCTTCTGAAAGCTGTGTGCAGTTAGAGAACTGAAAACCAGAAGAGGACAATGGACAAGCACTAAAACCTCTTGCTCTTTTGTCTTCCTGTTCCATACTAGAGCCAACATACACTTGTTCTGTTACTTGTGACAACTAGACAAAACAGCAAACAGACATTTCATTTATCTAAAACTGTTTTGATTTAAGCATAAGGTTCAAAGCAATCAAGCCTTTCTATATCTTTTACATCTCTGCACATATACCTCAAGGAAGAGAAAATTTTCATGTATTCTGATATGACTTCTTTGTCAAAAACATAAGACAATAAAAGTTTAGCTCAGGGAAACACATAAGTACCTACTTAATTTGAAGCATGCACACAAAGGTCCCAAAGAGAGATGGGTATAAATACATTTTTAGCTTTAGATGTGTAGGTAAATGATCTGGTGAATTGGTTCTTAAGTAGTAAAATGAAAAATACTTAACTCCATTGAGGAGAGCTCCAGCCTGTTGTGATACAAACAATGCAGATCAAGCAGATCAGAACACAAGGAGGAATTTGAAGGCAAAACTCGTGAAACGTGACTGTATCCTCAGCTACATGGAAGTAGTGCACAAACTACTCATGCAGTACAAAACTTTGCATATTAATTGCATAAAATTTTTGTACCACCAAATTGAAACTTTCTGGAAAGCTGAAAATTATGAATTTTATAGCCTTTCTTTCTGCTTAATAAAGTAGAAAAATTTTAATTACTTAAACTGGATGTACTTCAACTTATGAAGATGTTAAAAACGGTTCCCTGTAACATACAGGCCTTAGACTATTTTTTCACAGAATCGCAGAATATGCTGAGTTGGAAGAGACCCACAAGGACCATCGAATCCAACCCTTAGCCCTGCATAGGACCATTCCCAACAGTCACACCATGTGCCTGAGAGTATCATCCAAAAAGTCTCTTGAACTCAGGTTTGGTGCTGTGACCACTGCCCTGGGGAGCCTGTTCCAGTGCCCAACCACCCTCTGGGTCAAGAATGTTTTTCTAATATCAAACCTAAACCTCCCCTGACACAACTTCAGGACATTCCCTTGGGTCCTGCCACTGGTCACCACAGAGAAAAGATCAGTGCCTGCCCCTCCTCTTCCCCTCACAAGGAAGTTGTAACTGCAATGAGATTTCCCCTCAGTCTCCTCTTCTCCAGGTGGAACAGATTGAGTGGCCTCAGCTGCTCCTCAAGGCCCTTCACCATCTTCATACCCCTCCTTTGGACACTCTCTAATGGCTTAATATTTTTCCTGTATTGTGATGCCCAAAACTGCACACAATATTCAGGGTGATGCCGCCCCAGCACAGAGCAGAGCGGGACAATCCCCTCCCTTGCCCGGCTGGCGATGCTGTGCCTGATGCCCCGAGGACAGGGTTGGCCCTCTTGGCTGCCAGGGCACTGCCTGTGATGGCACATTCAACTTGCCATCAAATAGGACCCCCAAGTCCCTTTCCATGGCACTGCTTTCCAGCATCTCATTCCCCAGTCTATATTTATATCCCAGGTTGCCCCATCCCAGGTGCAGGATCTGGTACTTTCCCTTGTTAAACTTCCTGTGGCTGGTGACTGCCCAGTCCTTTAATTTGTCGAGGTGTCTCTGCAGGGCCTCGCTGCCTCTGAGGGAGTCAACAGCTCCTCCCAGTTCTGTGTTGTCTGCACACTTGCTTAGTATCCCTTCCAGTCCTGTGTCCAAGTTGTTTGTGAAGATGTTGAAGAGCATAGGGCCTAAGATGGAGCCCTGTGGAACCCACTGGTGACAGATCTCCACTCTGATGTTACCCCATTCACTATAGCCCTCTGTGCTCAATGCGTGAGCCAATTGCTCACCCACCACATAATGTGTTTATCCATCTGTGTGCTGGACATTTTGTCCAGAAGGATATGATGAGAGACAGTATCAAAAGCTTTACTGAAATCCAAAAGAGTACATCAATTGGCTTCCCTTATCAACTAGGTGGGTTACCAGGTCACAAAAGGAAATCAGGTTTGATAAGCAGGACTTTCCTGTCATGAAGCTGTGCTGGCTGTGACCAGTGACTGCACTGGCATTCAGGTATTTTTCAATACCTCCCAGAATAATCCTCTCTGTAACTTTACCACTCACTGAGATGAGACTGACAGGCCTGTAGTTTCCAGGGCCCTCCTTGCCCTTCTCAAAAATCAGGACAATGTTTGCCAGCTTGCAGTCAGCTGGGACCTCTCCAAATTCCCAAGACTGCTCAAAAATCATCAAGAGAGGTTTTGCAATGACATCAGCCAGCTCTTTGATCCATACATTAAATTAGCTTTCTCTGTGTGCACACTGCGTTATCGCATGTTTTGATGAACTGATGTAAATTTGTCTACTCAGGTGGAAACTGCAGAGAAACACAGCTATCATTTTGATCACTATTTCTGGACACACTAAATCTGAAATATGTCTTCTCTGCCTTCACAAAACTGATGAAAAAGGGTCATAAAGGAAGGCTGACTGAATGTCATCTCCAAAAAAGTAGTGGCAGCTCAAGGGGATCTTGGCTGAAACACATTAGACAGCTAAAATGTTCACCTATAATACGTAATTCTTCCTGACTCAATAGAAAGGGACTTGAAACATTAGAAAAACATCAGTCTTTCTAACTCTACAAAAATGTGTTTTGGCAACGTGAATGCACCAATAACACATAGAACAATATTGTGCATCTTTTTCCTCAGAGTTCTATCTGATATGAACAGCAGGATTCATGCAGGTGTATGACCAAGCAAATGTGAGTAACCTAAACTAGATATCTTCCAACAGACTTACTGATTTTTACTTTGTAAGCAACAGTGTAATGGGTCACAAAAAAGCCCTAATTCCACACAGAGAATGTTATTCACTGTAACCTCAATGAGTGTACAAACTTCCCAATTTTATCCACTCAGACTTCCACTTCAGCTCCTCTTAAAGACACACTTCTGTTTATGCTTCTATATTCCATCAGTTCTGCAATTTTTTTTAATTTACCTACTGTTGGCCTTGGTCTCTTTTCCATAATCTCTGTCCTTCATGACTGGCTTACAAAACAGATATTCTAAAATAACTTGGAAAACACCTAAAACAAGATGAGCCTTTCAAGAAATACATAAGCAATAGCAGGAACAATATAAAATGTGACTGGAAAATAATACATCAAAATTGTCTTAAAGAGGAAGACTTTATGTGTTTCAGTATCAATGAGATTTGGTCACTCTTTGAAAAATCACTTACAAATACAGTAATTGTTGCACATTTGTGGTTTTATATCATAAGAACAATGAACCTACATTATGCTGGTATTTTACTTTCTCTGAGAGATGCTGTCTTCTGCTGTCCAATATTTGCTTTTGTAACCTTGTAAAATGAATAAAAACAGCCTATGAAATACAAGATACAAGATTTATAAGATTAAAATATTCTGCATAATAATTCCAAAAGAATTTAGGAATATTTTTCCACACGTCTTATAAAGCCATGATTCTTAAGCAGTTGAGAGCAGGCTGTGTGTGATTCAATCACTTTAGGGGGTCTGAAGCTGGATGGGAAAGCAGTGTAAGTGGATAATGATGTTTGAATAGCCTGCTTCTCAGGATAGACAGAGTGTAGGTACCTGACATTAGTAAAAACACATTACCTTTTTCTTTTAAGTCTCCCAGCTTCAGGTGCAGTTTTTAAATTCAGAATCTATTTTTTTACTCTCTCACAGCAAGAGTATCACTGGAATGCCAGGAGTGACTGTGAAACTTCCCTGTTTACAAGAGTATGTTTATGGTTTCTTAATACCCCAAATATAAGACCATCATGAAATACCTTTTCCAGGACTTCATTATAGCATAACTATTGCCTATTTTATACAATTACCTGTTCTGGAGAGCATCTAAGTTTGACTTATGTTGTGTAGGCGGGGGTGACGTGGGAAGCTCTAAATTGTGTCCCCTAACAAGTGTTTTTACATCTTCAGTGATATCCACATGGACTGGCTTCTTCATGTTCTCTGCAATGAAAGTGTTCAGAATGTCAGCACTGGGCTTGGAGAAAGTTTCCAGGTTCCTGAATTTTCATCAGAGTACAAACTCCGTTGTTTTAGATCCCTTCTAATTGATTTAAAACCATACTTTTTGCTTTCTTTGTTACTAGCAATGCAAAAACTATTGTAAATGACACAATAGTATATAATAATTTACTGTCAGCTGCTGCGTGTGAACAGGCTCTGTTGTGCTCCTCAGTCTCCTTCTACTTTTTCTCAGCATAGGACAACAGATTTTCCACAACCTGGTTTATGAATATGTCACAGAGAATAAGAATCACAGAGTCATAGGATCATTTAGGTTGGAGAAGTCCTTTAAAATCATTGAGTCCAACCATTAACCCTGCACTGCCAAATCCACCACTGAACAAAGGCCCTAAGCACCACATCTGAAAGAGTAGGATTCAAGTTGTAGTGATGTTTCTTTAGAAGTTTAATCATAGATTTTAAGAAAGGTAATCTGGGTAGAACTGACAGGATTGTTCCAAATGCCCTCAAAGTTATGAAAATGAAAGTGGATTACAAATGGACCCATTCAATGACAAAGGGGAAAAGAAATACATGTAGGATAAAATTAGTGAATGGAAAATGAGGAAGGTGTGTAAGTGTATGTTGCAAACATTAACCCTGTCCTGGCTGGAACCAGGAGAGTGTACAAGACTTTAAAGGTGCCAAGGCAGTAGCCAAGGTTACTTGATTCATCTTATGCCTTGACTTTTTATTCAGTCATAATTTTTGCATTTACTTACATTTTTTTTGTTTTAAAAATGAAACAACACTTATTTGAGCATTAAATCATAAAGTGGAAGAACAAGAACTAAAATAACAGCAGTAACAGTCAAGAATAACTGATTCTGAGAAGTCAGAACACTGTTACCCAAAACTCACCAGTGCTGTCTTTCTTCCTTGTTACCTGGTTAACCACATACAGGTTAAGAAGATCTAAACTGACTGCTGAACTTTTAGGAGATGATACTTCCAAAAGCTTCATCTTTGATTTAAGTTTCTTTTTTTCAAAGTATTCCTTAATATTTTAAAGGAGAGAATAAGTTTTTGACAGAAGATTCAACAACACACCAGGAATATAGATATTTCTTTTGAAATCAGCAAGAAAGACTTAGTGAACAATTCCTAATAATAAAATCACATGATTAAGTATCTCTGAATCCTCACATCCTGTTAGCAGTTAATTTATTTTTATTGCCTTGAAAAAGACTGCAAGCATAATTTGGTCATAGTCACAGTAAATCACTGATGCCAAAAATTTAGTCTTTAAACACTCATTTCTCAAACTTTATGTACAATCACTAAAAACATTTCTTTAAAATAAAAGATACTAAATGAGGCAAGGAAAAAAGTCTTTAAAAAAATCTCAACTTGTACTTTTTAGGCAACTTAGAAGATAGCAGGTAAATAAATTAACAAGATTATATATACCAGATGTGCCATCTATAATTACACAAAGAGTTAATTGTCTTCCTTGACAAAGAAAATAGGGACAAAAAAAGGGATAGAAGAAAAATCTCTAAGATTGGGACTTCAGACAGACTTTTTGTTACAAGGAATGAAAGGAGATATAACTGACACTTTGAATGTATCAGGCAGATAATTCTGGAAAATTTAGGAAACAAAAACCTCCATTTTGCAGAGACTATTAATACCATCCTAAAATCATTAGCATCAAGTAACAACAGATGAATAAATAAAACCAGTAAGATTTATTTTTTTCTAACTGCAAGAAGGATATTGAAAACTGAAGACTATGCCAAAACAAAAAATAGCCTTTGCTTTTCTTCTGAAATGTAATTCCTTTTGTGATCAGAGGTTACATGTAACTAATACACCAAACATGTTCATTGGTAACTAATTTTCAACATAATTTATTATTATCTTCAGCTTTCTATACTGATATGATCTATGGTAAATATCTGCTCTTGAGTTAAGAATATCTTCAGTAAGGTAAAATCAGTTTGTGTACAAATCAACACTTCAAAATTCATATTACTTTGGGGTCCACACCCCTAAAATGTATCCACCTCCCTTCAGTGTCCCACATGTTTTCTTCCCATCACCTCTAAATTACTAAATTACTAATAATTGTGTAATAGTAATTACAAAATTACCCCTGTCTTTAGTAATTTAGTACTACACTACTAAAAAAAAATCCTGTCTTGGATCCTTTCCTGATTTCCCTCCTCCACTGAAGCAAATTACAGAGTAGCAACATAAATTATGTGGCTTAGATCAGTAATCCCTGAGCAAAGAGATATTTTGAGATTTCATGGGCCTCCAAGGGACAGGGAAAGTGATGAGCACAACAAGCTGCTGATTGGTCCCACGTTGCCTTATGTAAAGGTTTTCATTTCAGTGATTGTCTCCACAGAGTCAGCCTGTTTTTCCTTCTCCTCTAAATGCCTGTGCACCTGCTCTGGGCATTGGGATCCAACTTCAGTGGGGGAGCCTCCCTGTGCTGTCTCTTTCTTCCCTGCAGCTGAGAAGGAAACTGACTTCCCCTACTATGGTTATAACCATTTCTCCTACTGTTTTCTTTCTCTTTAATGTTTAAAATGTCTTCTGCCAGGGATAAGTTTGATTCTCTTATTTCACTCAAAATACAAATTATCTGGCCTACTTTTGCAAATGCCAGATAAAGTACTGCAATGACTCCAACAGCCTTTTATACAGCCCAGAAGAATAGCTCTGTGTGTGTGTGTGTGTGTGAGGCCAGCTGACCATGTGGTTGTCATTGTGAGGCTTCAAGCAATCCCATGTGTCAGCACATACCAATGGAACATGGTAACAGAAGTAATTCAGTAAAACTTAAATTGTGCACATTTATTCATTCACACCCTCTCCAGCTCCCTGCTCTTCCCCCTGGAATTCAGTGTAGTAAACCTAGAACAACACTTTTGCCCTAAAAGTCAGGTAAACACATTACAGCTGTTGAGTTACTGTTTTGAATCTCACTCCAAATGCTTTGAAAGTATTACCTAAGTGAACCCACTAAAGCATTTATATAAGAATATAAAATCCAAGGTAGCTGAAACTCTTTACCTTTTGCTTTCTTCTTTCCTGCTTTAATATGATTCTGCTCCTAAAAATGCAAATAATCTTTATTTTAATTGCAACAGTGTAATCTTGAGTCATGGCTTGAATTTCTCATCAATGGTACTGAGAACTTAGGACAAAAATACATTATATTATGTTGTGGTTTATGTTATGTTACATTATATTATGCTATGTTATGTTATGTTATGTTACATTATGTTATGTACTGTATCATGTTATGTGTTATGTCATGTTATAATGGATCAACTCTTCAGGTAGTTAAGTCAACATATCTCTGTTGAATTCACCTTAACTGATCTTCTTTTACTCAGGTAAGGATAGGACCACATTGTATATTAGGCTACCAAATACATTGAACATGAAAAAAAAACCCAGAGAAAAGCTTTTAGTCATTTGACTTGTAATGCAACATTTCATCAATTTGTAATTTCTTAAAAAGTCTTTGTTAATATATTATTTTTGCCTAATTTTCTTTGTCATGCTATAACACAGTTACAAAAGCATATTAGCAAAAAACCCAAAGGAGCACTATACAAGCTTTTACCTTCTTGGACTTTACAGAATATTGTAGACCTTTTGTAAAAAACATAAGAAAAATAGATTGGCACTACAAGTTACTGGGGTTTTGTGCACTCTAGGAGATAGTTATACCTTAAATTACAAATCTTACTTTTAAAATATAGCCTTAAATGAATTTAAATTAATTGCCTAGAGGACATGGTGCATAAAACTGGAGGTCATGGTCAGTGCTGTGAGCAGGCTGAGCCTGCCTGCAGTCCTTGGGTCAGTAAGATTAGGACTTTTTTTGAGGATTAGAAATATGGAGTGTTCCCTTGGAATTATTGTGTTTTATTCTTTTCCCATACCTAAAGTTAGAACAAACTTTCTGAACATGTGCACAGAACATTCACCCTTGCAGTGGTGAGAAGCCTCACTAATGGGAAGTTTTTCTGACACTTGAAATGCAAATCCCAGCCTGCCCTAAGGAACCCTGGCAGACACTGCCAGCAGCAGCGAGAGGCAGGTTGGTGTCTGTTTGCTCAGGCTGTGCAATACTCCTACACGCTGTGCTCTCTTACAGAGGGTATGACAGACAGGCCTTTAGGACAAAGTTGGGGTTGCTGTTTTGGAGTTTTTTTCCTCAAACTGCAGTTCTCCCTTCCCTGTGGTTCACAGGGAAGACATGCAGAAATCCCATTTTGCTGGGAAGACTTCCAGATGGGTAGGGCATTCTTTTAGTTTGATTCTGCATAGAGTCAGGACGATTATAAAGCTGTGTTTAGGAACACTGATTCCCAATGGCTGACAAAATCTGTGGAGTTTACATTTCTAGTAGACAGGCAGATGGCACAGCACCTAAAGAAACTGAATGTTATCCTTTTTTTTCCCCCCTAGCACTGCAACTCAGTTTGCGATAATTTACTATTTCAGCATTTCATTGACTCTCAGTACCTGTGCATCTTTTCCCCCAAATGATAACCACTGTTGTTCGTGAGGGCATGAGGAAAGACCTCACCTGGGCCCTGCCTGTGGAGAAACAAGGGGGCCCAAACACAACCCCTGTGCCTGGGGTGGGAGGGCCCCTGTGCCCCTCACACAGCCAGGCCTGGGAGGGGGCTCCGAAACACGCTGCGGGGCTGCTGGTCTGAGAGTGACACTGGGACTGTCACCAACACCACGGCTGGGCCCGTTCTGTGAGCGGACACCAGGGCTGACACACACCCCACGGCTGTCACACACCCCAGGGCTGTCACACACACCCCATGGCTGTCACACACACCCCACAGCTGTCACACACACCCCAGGGCTGTCACACACACACCATGGCTGTCACACACACTCCACGGCTGTCACACATCCCCCACGGCGGTCACACACCCTGGGGCTGTCACATACCCCATGGCTCTCACATACACCCCCCGGCTGTCACACACACACAAACCCCCATGTCTGTCACACAGACCCCACGGCTGTCACACATCCCCAATGGCTGTCACACCCTGGGGCTGTCACACAGGCCCCACAGCTGTCACACAGTCCACATGACTGTCACACACCCCACAGCTGTCACACACACACACACACACACCCCCCACCCCCGCCGCC
>VWZD01002805.1:221838-293830 GCA_013396695.1 Sakesphorus luctuosus | reverse complement strand
CGGGCGGGCGGCACCGGCGGCTCCCCCGAGCAGCGGGGCCGGGCCCCGCCGCCCCGCGCCGGCAGCCGCGGCAGAGCCTCCCCGGCCGTGGACGCGGAATTCTTCAAGCAGCTGCTGGAACTCCGCAAGCTGTTCTTCCCGAAGCTGGTGAGTGCCGAGCTGGGCTTGCTATGCCTCCACTCTTTTGCTCTGGTTTCCAGGACTTTCCTCTCCATCTATGTGGCGGCCCTCGATGGGAAAATTGTGAAAAGCATCGTGGAAAAACAGCCCAGGAGCTTTATCTTCAAGCTAATCAAGTGGCTGATGATTGCAATCCCGGCCACCTTCGTGAACAGCACCATACGGTACCTGGAGTGCAAGCTGGCCCTCGCCTTCCGCACGCGCCTGGTGGATCACGCCTATGAGACATACTTTGCCAACCAGACTTACTACAAAGTGATCAGCATGGACGGGCGGCTGGCCAACCCCGACCAGTCCCTCACCGAGGACATCATGATGTTCTCGCAGTCTGTGGCGCACCTCTACTCCAACCTCACCAAGCCCATCCTGGATGTTGTGCTCACCTCCTACACGCTCATCCGCACGGCGCGGTCCCGGGGGGCCAACCCCATCGGGCCCACCGTCCTGGCCGGGCTCGTGGTCTACGCCACGGCCCGGGTGCTCAAAGCCTGCTCGCCCAAGTTTGGCAAGCTGGTGGCTGAGGAGGCTCACAAGAAGGGCTATCTGCGCTTCATCCATTCACGCATCATTGCCAACGTGGAAGAGATCGCTTTTTACCGAGGGCACAAGGTGAGTAGGAGAGAAATTGTAGGGTTCTGGGGTCTCTTCTGAATGCCAGAGCAGACTCGCTCTTTCCCTGCTGCCCTCCCTGAGCATTTTGGGTCCCTCTGATATTTAAACTTGTTTACAGCTTAGCACTTCCCATTTCTTAGGAAAATGCCGTCTCACAAGCAGTTTCTGGGGGGAGCAGATCACAGTTCCCTTGAGCTCTGACAGTGTTCCGGTTTTGCAGCTGGATCTCACCCTTTTCTAGAAAGCTAATCTCCGTTACTGTTTTTTCTCCACCCAATCCTTTCCGGTTAACTTTCACAGGCTTTTGTTTTTCCACCTATATATATGAGTTACCAGATTTAATGCTGCACAAGTAGCAACCAAGGCACACTAGAAAAGTCTAGGGGAAAACTCTGTGATAGCTCAGAGCACACTACAACCTTTGACACTCTTTTACATAGCTAAGCAAAGATGTGGTCATCAGAGTCTTAAAATAGCTTTAAGTACAGTACTTCTGCAATCACAGTTACATAAACTAGTAGCTTGTTTTAAAGCCACCTTATTAAGGAACTGTTCGTATTTTTATTGGAAGTGGATTTTGGAGGTAATACCTTTCAAACACAATTGGAAAAAAAAGTTGTTTCACGTAAAGTGAAAATGAAAGCTGGAAACCAGCCTCAAGTATTACTTTTTCTATTCAAGCAATGATTATGTAATGTAAATGGTTATTTTTGTAGACACAGTTATTCTCAAAAGCTGTCTATAGTAGTGTTTTAAGTGAAGCTAAATTAAACGTCTTCTCAATTCCCACATATACAGCTTGAGCTGAATACATAGTGTATTAACTTGCAACTGTCTTTGACTTGTTAAACCTCCTGGGATAGTTCTCTCTTCCCCCAGACTGCTTGCGAAAACAGGCAGCATTGCATTTCAGGGATCAGCTCTGCAACTTTAAGTCACTGGAGATAATTGATCCCCAAACGCTGTCCAATATGAGTTTCAGCTGCTGAGAAATTCTACAGCTGCAGCTTTATTAAGAGGATGTGGAAGCAATCTTACTATGGTTGTTAGAATTAGCTGTTGTGACTGCTTTGTGTTGTTCTTGTATATATCAGAGATCTTAAAAGAGTTGAAAACCTGCCAATGTTCTATCAAGGGATGATAGATGGTGTAATAAGATGGTGTAAATAACAAGCAGGTGCACTAACTCCGGTAAAGCTGTGCACTTGTGCTGTGAGGCTGCACCACAGTGAAAATGAAGTACCACATGGCAGATGTGATTCAGAAGTCACAGCTCTGGGTACCTGATTCTGTCATGTATGTATGTAAATATACATATGTAAATGTATCTTGTATGACATGCATCTTTGTTGCATTGTATACATGTTCTATTGTTTTTAACTGTAGGTAGAATTGAAACAGCTGCAAAAAAGCTACAAGGCTTTGACAGATCAGATGAATCTCATTTTGTCCAAACGTTTATGGTACATCATGATAGAGCAGTTCCTGATGAAGTACGTCTGGAGTAGCTGTGGTATGATTATGGTTGCTGTGCCCATCATCACTGCAACGGGATTTGCAGATGGCGGTAATACCATCTTTTACTGAATTTCTAAGTGTTTCTTTAAGGTTATGTCCTCAAAAGAACTGTACTTCCCCTGAATGCCATTCAAATTGATTTATTTTTCACAGACTTTATTACAACATCTGTGTCTTGTGTGTTACTTTCAAGCATAGCAAGTGAGCTGAGGAAAGAGCAACACAAATGATCCAACTTTTGAGTGTAAGCCTGATAAACAGTATGAAGTCAGAACGTAGAGGATCCTTGTATCACATGAGATTAAAATCTTGTCATCCTTTTTCACTAGCTACTCTTGGGAGGGCAGGCTGGTATTTGCAGCATCTCCATTTACAGAATGATACTATGAACTTTCCTAGAGTGCTTATCTCCTCCTCCCATAAACCATACTGTAATTAAAGATAATTATAGCTAATATTTCTCTTACTGATGACCTGTCAGGAACCGCTCGTTTTCTATGACTCCCTGTGTGAACAGAAGGTGAAATTCAGATTCCAGGCTAGGATGATACAATTTTTGGCATCCTATCACAACTTTCCTGGAAATGAAACAAGATGCAAGTAGTGTTGTTATTGCAGATGATATTAAAAATAAATAAAAAGAAAAAAGAGAGAAGCTGAAAGAAAGGTAATTAAGCAGGTGTATGGAAAAACAAGTGGGTAATTGGGTCCAACAGGCTTCCTTATGCACAGTTAAAACCACAGAATATATTAGAATTCCACAGGATTCCTTAAACACAGATCCTACCATCTCTGTGGAAAGATCAGTTCTAAATTGGATAGATTTAATCAGGAACGAGTGAATTCTTTTCTGTGCAGTAGTTATATTTCTTTCTTGGCAGTTGTATTTCAAATCAGGACTGTCCAACTGGACAGGCTCGATGTGACCTGTAGGATGACTTCGTGCAGTGCCCGCAGGGTTCAGCTCCCTTGCAGTTGTGTCGGGACACGGCTGGGTGTGCAGCTGCCCGAGCTGCTGCCCATCACATGGCTCAGAGGGCACTATATCAGGACCCTGGCTGGCATCCTGGGAACAGCTTCAAAAATATCAGGATGTCTTGTTCCAAACAGAAGGGGTTGTATAAAGGCATTTCACCTCACAGTAAAGGTTATCAGCACAGCAGAAAAAGTGGTAAGAGTCTTTCTGCTAAGATGGGAATGAGTACAATCAAGAAAAAGAACGTTTAACCACACATTGTGCATATCTCCTTGGTATTAGAGCATGAATAAAAAAGGACTTGTATTCATGCTAAACTAAATAACATTCCTGTTACTCATGACTGTACTTTTGATAAATACATTTCAAATGTGAGAGAACAGAAAGATGAAGCAGTGGCTTATGTTGTAAAGCAGAAGATTATTTGACACCAGCAACCTAAACTGTTGAAACATGAGTTTTATTGAGGAGTCCGCAGGCATACCATAATGGTGGGTCTCAAACATAATACTGACAACACTGTCAAGACCAATTTGAGGTATTGCAAGTATTCAAAGAATCAAGCATACCTGAAATTGCCATTGACCTGCTTGGGAAAACAGTGTTTTGTGCCTCAGCAGATCAGGTAGAAGTTCGTTCACTTCTGAAAAAAGAGGTAGTGGATTTATTACTCTGAGATGAATCAGCAGAGTCAGGGATATACACTGGTACCATGGGCAGATTTGAGACTACAGTTGGAAAGCAATAGATTTTGAACACTTCTTTGGGGGGCGGGGAGGAAATAATTCTTCAATAAGAGAAAAGAATCTTCTTTGACAGTGATATTTCGGACTGAATTTTTTAAATTTTATTACGTATTTCAGGGAAGAAATTACCTGGCAAAGCCAAGATTCCCACTTGATAACATTTCTCATTCTTCTTGTGTTAAACCATTGGTGTTCCAAATGTCCAGTCTCTCATCAGTTTGTGGAGAGTAACTATTTTTGGAAGCAAGACTTTGACTCCTCTAGACACAGTAAACACTTATCTTTGTTTACAGAACAAGCATAAATATCAATTACATAAATGAAGATGAAAATGGAAATGTTAGTTTCTGTATGAAACAGAGACAGCTTGTCTGCTCTGTTAAAACACAACACTTTCAAACACAGGAGGCCAGCCATCTGAAAAATGTTTTGGACAAAAAGTTCAAGAAAAGTAATATTGGTGGGCTGTGTAATATAGGATCTTGTGTTTTGACACTGTGAAATGCTCACAAATTTCATGTATTTTTAGTTTTTCAAATACCCCTAAATGGACTGATGCACTGGTGTGTAGAGATCTCTAAACTCGTGCTAGATGAGCTGGCCTGGGTGCTGGAATCAGCCATCAGTGAATTCTGCATTTACATTAAGGAGGAATGTTGAATCAGTGTAGTTAAACCATACCTAGTGGATAGTATAAAAGAATAGGATGTTTTGCATAACGAGATAAATTCCATGTGCTCCCACTTAGTCTTTGTTACCAGGTTATCTGTGGTAGTTACATTTACTTGTTCTTTTTGAAATGTTGTCTTCATAGAGTGTAATAGTTTTTTAATGTTTTCTTTGTTTAAAACCTGCTCTATAATAGCTCCCATTCTAATCATAATTTAATTTGTAGAGATAATTTGCAGCAGAATATTTTAACAGAAAACTTTCTTTTTTTTTACTTTTAGAGTTGGAAGATGGCCAGAAACAGGCAATGGTTAGTGAAAGAACAGAAGCTTTTACTACATCACGAAACTTGCTGATCTCTGGAGCAGATGCTATTGAAAGGATTATGTCCTCATACAAAGAGGTACTGTACATCTGTCATACATGAAACAGAAGAGAGAAAACATAAAACAGAATTTACATTTAATATAAAATATAAAAAAAATTTGAAGTTTTATGAAAAAATAAAGAAAAAATTTAAAGGCAAATTCTGTTGCAACCAAATCCATGGAGATCTTTGATCTGGTAGTTTGATCTTCAGAGTTAAGTAGACAAAGAGTCTAAAGTACACAGCTGCCTGTATGGTGCAACATGTAGATGTCATTTTTAATTCTTGTGTTCAGGTGCCATCAGAGTGATAGAAATTCCTGGAATGTGAGAGACAAAGGTTCAAATTCCTCTTCTGTTTGGAGTGCAGACCTGAGTTCAGGCAATGTGCCTCCAGTGCACTTCTGTTGGAAGTGTCATAAAATCACAGAATAATTTAATTGGAAGTCTTTAAAGGTCTTCTAGTCCAACACCCTCGGCATGAGCAGGGACATCTTCAGCTCTGTCAGGTTGTTCACATCCCTATCCAACCTGACCTTGAGTACTTCCAGGGATGGGGCATCTCCACCTGTCTGTGCAGCCTGTTCCAGTCATGTTTATGTGAAACACAAGGAGAATGAAATACTTCTGGGCCACATAAACTGTGAGGCTGTTTTCAATATCTTGTGGACCTGTTAAATTGTAAGTAACTTTGCAAAGCAGAGAAATTTTAGCAGGAAAAAATTCCACCTTGGAACAGCAAATATTCTAGAAGGACAGAATGGTCATTTGAAAGATCAGAGATGTAGTTTCAGGTCCTTACCCAAATTCCAGTAAAATTGGGCTTTCATCTGTTGTCTCTTGGGGTTTGCTCTAAGTGCCAGCTGTTAAGCCAAAGAAAACCAAGGCAGTGCTGTTATTCTCCTTAACATTTCCTTCTGAATGTTGGTTCTGTATTTGTTAATTGGTGTTTGATTGTCCCTTTGGTGGGAATCCCTTTTCCCAGCACAGTGTGAGGAGGCAAACATGAACTATGTAGCTAGTTGGAGATTATGGATTCTGTTACTTGAAATCCAGCCATAATAGCTACAACTTTGTAAACTGGAGGAGGAGGGGTAGATTGGCGCCTTCAGATACAGGCTTTGACAAAGCTGGAGTCTGTGCTGTTTCCAGAATGAATCCTTCTAAAGGGCTATGATTTCTAACTGTGCTCCTTTATCTGTTCCCCTGCTTGCCCTTTGCTCTCAAGATACTGCCAGATATTATACACTGATGTAATTTCTCTTTTATTTTCAACATTTAAGCAATTTATATCATGAACATGAGGACTTAGAAACACTGTGGGTTTATTTTTTTGGAAACAAAAATATCCACAATGTAGTAGGAGAAGAACTGAACAAACTCACTTTGTTTATAACATGGTGAGGTACTAATCTAGATAGCATGAGATCTAAGGCTAGTTCTGTGAATTTCCATCTTAATTTTTCATTTATACTCTTCTTCAAGAGACACTGCAGTACTTTAACCATGTTGTCATTCCCGTTCAATGATTCTGGCAGCTTCCAAAGGGCAGTGTACTTTAGCCCACTTCAAGTGGTGGTGCAGTTCCAGTTCTTGCCCACCTGATCCACCAGGGCAACCTCCTTCAAGTCAGTGTGGTTCAGTGTGCAGATGAGGTGGGCTCAACTTTTCTTTGCAGTCAATAGTTTAGGTAGTAGTATTTAATGTTTTGACAAAGTGAGTTTGTAGGGTTTAGAAATTTACTGCAAGGTATGTTTCTTCTGGGACACTGTGGGTAAAAGTTTCCTTCATCACATGCAAAATTCTCTCCATCATCCTCTAGTGTAATGATGGCCTTGTGGCCAGAACTAGCAGTCACTTCTGAGTCTGGCACAAATAGTAAAGCTTACAGAAGATTATATCTTGGAATTATATATGCCATAGCAGGTGAACTCAGTCATGGAGTGTATGTGTTTAACAACAGCAAGCAAAAGATTTGTGATCTTGATCTAATTTTTTTGCCATTCTTGTCTTTCTCTCTGCATTTAAGGTAGAAGTTCATCATTTTAAAGACATCTAATAATACATTTATAATAAGAGGCCTGGATTTAATTCTTTGCTGCCAGCAGATGGAGGCAGTTCTTTGGGAGCTCTTGGTGGTGTTGCTGCTCATGAATAGGAAGTTGCCAGGGCCAGAGATCTGTCGTTTCTGTCTTCACCAGGTGGAAATTGTGACAAAAGGACTGAAAAAGACATTGATAAAACCTTTTAAGAGACCTCATCATCTTAAAAATGCCCAGTTTTAATCCAAGGTCTCAAATTTAGCTCTGGTACTCTAGCTTGCAGTTGACAGAAGAGTCATTTCTGTTTTGTACTCTATTTGAGGTTAGGATGCCCTGGTGCTGCCTCTTTTACACAGAAAAGCACACTTTTCCCAAAGAAGGTCTCAGGAAAAGAAGGAAACATAAGTAATTATAGATGCCATTTTTCTCACTTCCACGGACCTTTGTTTTTGCTGGAAACTGCAGAGATTTTGATGGCAGGTGCTCTGTTTTCAGATAGGTTAGTGGCTATTATCTGCTGGTTGAAGACTCTTCTGATCCACAGAAAAGCTCAGTCCCTGCAACTTGTTCATTTATTGCAGCTATCATAGCTTACATTGGCTGAAATCAAACTGTGCTTTCTGCTGGCTGGTAGCATCTCTGAGTGGCATATGGGTTAGCACAGAGTCTTGAGGAGGGAAAATTGTGGATCCTGTTGATCTTTGGCCAAACATTTGATTTGTGGAGTTTGTGAAGTATAACTGAAAGGAGGCATTTGTTGTTTCCCAGGTCACTGAGCTAGCAGGCTACACCGCCCGCGTCTACAACATGTTTTCTGTCTTTGATGAGGTGAAGAGGGGCATCTACAAAAGAACTGCTGTAATTCAGGGGTCTGTAAACAACAGCAAGAATGAAGATAAAGCAGAGTTACACATTGATGGGCCCTTAGAAATCAGAGGTAATTAACTCGTATGTGTTTCCTGGGGGGTGGGAGGGAGGCATGGTGCAGTGGGACAGGAGGTGAACAGAGGGACTTTTCTACAACTAATCTGCCTCTTAGCCTTAATGCCCCAGAGACCATGTTGCCTTTCATTTTAACCTCCTGCTGTCTTGTAACTCTGTCCTTATGTTGTGCTTTTCTTATACACAAAGTTGCTCAAATGTTTTCTGTGAAAACTTTAAATGGAAAAGGCATTTCGACTATACTGTTATTGATGGTGGTGGTATTATTTATTCTTACACAGACGGTGCTTGTTTTCCTCAGATACTTAATTTTGTTCTGAAAGCTGAGACTAACATTTTCATCTTCAACCATCACACTATTTTGTTTGAGGCAGGAGGGAACACCAGATTGATTCAGTAGTTTTTGACAGAAATAGTATGTTGTCAGTGATTAAAGATCAGCCCATGCTCATTTGTTCATAATTTAGTGGGAATCTTCAACTCAAAATACAACTTTACTCTTCTGCTCACCTCCCAAATGATCTGATCAATGTAAACCTGTATCTTTCTGGTGCCAATATCTTGCTGTCTCCACCCTCCATGGAGCATTTTCTGTGTACATCCCTTTCTTACCGTGCTTATGTGCCACCTCTCTCTGCCTCTTGCATCCAGCTTCTGTCTTAGGTAGGTAAAAGCAGTTTTTGCAATGGGTTTTTCTTCATTTTCCAGCATACCATTTCTGCTGCTCCCCTCTGTGATGTTGAAAAGCCTCATTCCCTCCCTTTGGCTATTGAAAGCTTAAACCTCAGTAGAGTTAAAGGCCCCAAGGGGCTCTTTATGAAATATCTTTTTACAGTGATTTCAACAGTGCTGCCCTTCAGCTCAGATTTCTCAAAGGTCCTCTGACAAGGTTCTTCATAACAAACATTCTGGTGAAGTATGGTGGATAGGTGTGGAAATAGCTGATGTGTTAATCTTGTGGATCTTGGTAATATTTGGCTGACATTAAAAGAAAGGACATTTTTTTACTGTTGCATTTTGTCATGTACATGAGAAAAGTTTTGTAGTTCCTGAAGCAACAAAGTCATTTGGGAACTCTTTTTAGATATCTGTGTTTACAACAAAAACCAAATATAATTCAGATATGGTAATGTACTGTTCATGTTCCCTTTTGGTCTAGTGTACTTAAACCCCACTCCTTTTTTCTCAGCAACTTTTTCCCAAGATTTCATTCCACTACAGTCACACATCTCTTCCAGTCTGAATTCCTCCTAAGCCATGGTGACCAGCATTTGCCCCTGAGTGGTTGTAGCTCTCAGAGGCAGCTAGCCAAGACCAAGCACTGAGCACGAGGATTTAGGAAGAATTTAGGCCAGATGAATCTGGGCCACAGACTCCACATGTTTTATGACAAGTCCTATTGTAATATTGTTTTTCCTCATTCGTTTTGGTTGATACTTCAGAAATCCCCAAAGAGTGGATTTGTGTTTGGATCAAAGTACACGTGCTCACATCAATGTGTCTGCATTGTTAGAAAAGAGAAATCTTAATATTCAGCTTCCCCCATGGCTCTTTGAATGCATAATACTTATTTCCTTTGGAATCATCCAGTATAAGTCTGTGTAACTAAGCAATGTCTGTTTTGTGCCTTGCATTTACTGTTTTCAGTAAGAGTGTGAAAATACAAAAGTGATAATACCATTTTTATAGATCATGTATCTAATAATTCAGAATTTTAAAATTAAATAGAATTTTGTACATCTTGTACAAATACCATCAAATTGTATTTCTGATTACACATAAATATGCTTTAAAAGCATGCCAAAGTTGCAATCAAATGCTGTGAAGTTAGGATTAGGAAATGAGAATTAAGTTTACTTAATTTTTTCTAGCTTACTGTATTTTATTATAGATTTATTTTAACTAAAGTGTCTCCACTGTATCCAAGTAATTTCTTTTAACAGCAAAACACTTTACCCCCTCATAATCTCATGCTGGACACCACAGAACTGTTTTAAATAAAACTGATTTTAGGAAAAAAAGAATGCATGGACTGATGTATGGCACAGACATTTTTGTCCAGGTTTTTACAGTTTGGCAAAGTTGGAAGCAATTGAACAAAGAGCCTCTATATGGAAAATGTAAAACTAACCTTAACTGAAGGAAATGCTACCAGAGCCTTTTATAATGAACTTAGCTTTGCCTTAGCTACCTTTTATTTTGTTCAGAATAGTCTAAGTTATAAATCAACAGCTTTCTAATAAAAATCTCTTTGCATCTTTTCTGTAAAGGTAATTTCTGATATTTGTCTGGGAACCCAACTGGTGGTGTTCTGTTAGAAAAGTCCATTAAGAGGCGACCAAGAAGTCCAATTTTTTTAACTGTTTCCAGGAGAATTTATTTCAAAATCCTTGTATTACAGAGTATCTAAATGTCCAGTAGGGATTGTATATTTAAATTTGCCAGAAATCCAAATACTAAGTGTGTGTACCTGACTGAAGTGTTGTATGAATTTCTGCAAATACTTACAAGACACGTTTACGGTGTCTGTGGCATCAAAAAGAGATGGAAGCGAGCCATTAAATGTTTTTTCCTTTGGTTTTGTTGCTGGAGGAGAGTGAAATGTCCTCTGACTTTCAGAGCTGGTAGTGATTTCTAATTAAATCCTCAAAAGAAGGTTAACTGCTCTCCCTGTGGCTAAGGCTGTCCTTGAACTTTTCTATTGGTTGGTATTAAACAGCTGTTTAAAACAGAATACAGTAAATACAGGTAGAATTTGAATGAATGTGTCTTTATAGTGCATCATGTATTTATGATGCATGCTGTACATTGTGTTTATGATCAAATTTAGGATTCACTGCACATTCTTGGCTACTGCTGACAATGTCTTTCTGACCAGCTAAGATTTATTATCCAGATTTTCCACTAGGGGAACCTGTAGCACACGAAAGAGCTGTTTCAAACACCAGTCCATACTTCTCAGTCATGCACAGAGGCTGTCACAGATCATTGCTTAGAGGGAGGCTTCACAAACTCTTAATTATTTTTGTTTCTTTCTAGGGAAAGTAATTGATGTTGATCAAGGAATTATTTGTGAAAATGTTCCTATTATTACTCCGAATGGCGATGTGGTGGTTTCCAGACTAAACTTCAAAGTAAGATGATATGCAAGAATCTTCTGATTGTTGCCATCACATTAACATAAACACCACAGAATTCATATACCTTATGTTAAGTACTTGGAGGAGCATATGGATAAAAGGGGAAGTCCAGAAAGGTAGGCATAGTAACTCGATAAAGGCAGACATATGTAGTTTATCCTGCTCAAAGAAAGAGAAAGGAGGATTTCTGGTGCTGTTGCCAGGTGACAAACCAAACTGAGTTTTCAAAGGTGCATATGGCATCATGCATCCATCTTTGGTTAATTTCAGTGAAATTGGGATGCTTTACTCACTTAGACTCCTTTAAGTCTGAGTTCACAGCAACAGTGAAGTAATAGAGTCTGTAGTTTCGCTTGATCACCACAAAGAGCAGTGCTGACTAACAGCTGGCAGCATAGTTCACAAGCCCAGCTGGGTTAGTAGAAACTTGCATTGCTTTTAAAAATCTACTCCAGATACCTCTTGGTACTTGCTCACAGTTTTAATGAACAATCTTTACTGAACTACTCCCATGTGTATCCTGATCTGATGTTCCAGTATTTTTAAGAAGAGTTAAAAGTTACCAGAACACTAACATGAACAATTCCAGCAGGTCTTCTAATTTAGCTAAAGCAGTGTTCCTTTTGCTGCCTCTGGGGTGTAGGGATTAGGCATTAGGTGAAAGGGTTCTAGCTATAGCAAAACTTGCAATAACTTCGGTGGAGGAATTTCAGATTTGTAAAATCATGACTTTTTGATCAAGCACATGTTTATGTTTATTCATTTGGCTCAAGAGACAGAAACAAAGAAAATATAGCAGTCAATATATTTCTGTAAAGCACAGACAGTAACATTGTGATTATGGGTAAATACACACACATATATCCCCAGGGTAATACTCAAATGAGTTAAAAAAATGCATCACAGCCAGACTAACACATGTAATTCTGTGGAAAAGGGCAATGTGAAGTACATTTTCCCAGTAATTCGATAGGCTTCCCACAGCTGCAGTTACCATCAGGTGGGCACCGCGCTGCTCAGTGCACCATTGACACCTTTGCACCTAATCTGCATTAGAATAATTGATTCTGACTGTGGTGTATTGACACTGTAATATGATCAGTGTACGTTATAGAGATATTCAGACATAATAGAAATTATTTTCATTATCTAATGCCACTGTTTCCAGAATAGTTGCATGACTATGTACAGCTAATCAATAAAATGGCTTGATAATTTGATATAAATGCTCGTGCAACTCCCTCTCAGTGATCTGAGACTGTCTTGTGCCACATACACTGCATAGTAAAGTCTTTGTGTGTTCATCCCCTTTGCAGGTCCAGGAGGGGATGAATCTTTTAATCACTGGACCCAATGGCTGTGGAAAGAGCTCACTCTTCAGAATTTTAAGTGGTTTGTGGCCTGTATATGAAGGAGTTCTTTACAAACCTCCTCCACAGCACATGTTTTATATACCACAAAGGTATGTGTCTTGCTCAAGGTGACACCTTTTATCTGGTTACATGAACTTTGACCCCGCTGCTTTCGTTTTTAGTCTGTGATATGTAGAACCAAGTTAAGAGGTTGTAAACACAATCTCAGCTCTGTGGACCATGAAAAGAAAGATTCCTTCTTGTTGGTCATGCAACATCATTAGTCATTGGAAAGGGCTCACATACAGTCGTGTTGGAGCCCATGTTCCTCTGATGGCTAATGTCCTGGATGGTTGGGATCATGGTAGCAGACTAGAGTCTGAAAGAAATTTGAAATAGACCTCATATATCTCAATTCTGATTTCACTTAAAGATCAAAACAAAGAAGAATGTTTTGGTTCCTAAGTGTTGAAATAATATTCAGAATTTTCACACTACCAGACCGGAATCCAATCCAATACTAACTTCAGATTGCCTTTTTAATAATATGTGCTCGTTTCACTAAGAGAAGCATGTCTTTTTTTATGCTTCTTTTGTATTCTGACATGCTGTTTGACTCTCAGTACATATTTTAATGCAATTGATTCTTCTAGAATATCTCCATAGAGACTTCTAATTACATTGTTTTGCAAAATGAAATCAAACACAGAATCTTTTATTTTTGTAGTTCTTTTCTTTCCATGCACAAAAGGAATATTCATGGTACAGTTTGTAGTCTTGTTTAAAAAGGACAAGCTACTGAGCTGAATGGAAAATTTTAACTGATTAGTAGATTTTCCTTGATGCAGGTGAGGTTACAAAGAACATTGCTCAATAATTTTCTCAAATATCTCTGTACTTTACTGCTAACCATTGTCATTTTTCTGATCCACTCAAGAGTTTTATTCAGGAATTTGGAACAAAATGCTTTATTAAATGTTTTTCAAAACAGCATTTCAGAATACAAATTGCGTGGGACATTCTTAAAACCAGGATCCCAAGTTGCTGTTTTGCCCAATGTTATTTGTTCTTTTGGCATACAGAGTCTTCAATGAATATCTGAAGCACTAAGAATTACTTGAAGGATATTGAGTTTTATGTTGAAGTTTATACTTTTCTGGAGAAGATTTGCAACAAATCTGTTGGAGTTTTAGGGCTTTTGTGTGGATTGCTTTATGTGGTCCAGGCTTTTTTTCTGCCTTTAATCTGAATGTTTTAACAGTTCATTTATTTATGGCCTAAATAAATTCCACATTCAGTTGGAGATTTTTGTCTGTCCCTGGCTCTGGTATACATTGAGAATTTCTGTAGTGGTTTGTAAACTGTTCTGAAGTCCACAAGTTAAAGAGGTTTGTTTTGCAAGGTCCTACTGGTGTAACTGTTTTGCTTATTAATCCTGTGCAAATTGCTGCTTGATGGGGATTATTTTCTCTTGGTTTATTTTTCTTCTACATGTAATTCTATGAATTCTAGACTAAAAATATAGTGCCCTGCCTACATTTCATCAGGTATATTTCAGCATAACTTTAGGGAAAATTGTTCCTGTCAGTCGAGAAGTTGTTCTAGACTACAGGATCTTGGAGTTGGTAGGCTGATGTCATAGAA
Source organism: Sakesphorus luctuosus (assembly GCA_013396695.1). Classification (NCBI taxonomy): domain Eukaryota; kingdom Metazoa; phylum Chordata; class Aves; order Passeriformes; family Thamnophilidae; genus Sakesphorus; species Sakesphorus luctuosus. Next base: position 279,643 of record VWZD01002805.1, on the reverse strand, counting down.
TCGATTGGGTTGGAAGAGACCTCTGAGATCATCAAGTCCAACCCTTGGTCCAACTCCAGTCCCTTTACAAGATTATGGCACTCAGTGCCACGTCCAATCTCAGTTTAAAAACCTCCAGGGACGGTGAATCCACCACCTCTCTGGGCAGCCCATTCCAATGCCTGATGACTCTCTCTAGAAAGAATTTTTTTCTGATGTGCAACTTCAATTTGCCCTGGCAGAGCTTGAGCCCGTGCCCCCTTGTCCTATTGCTGAGTGCCTGGGAGAAGAGACCAACCCCCACCTGGCTAGAGCTTCCCTTCATGTCAACCTGGCTCAGCCTACCTCACTCTTTCGTTTGGGGGGTGGGTGCAAACTGGTGTAGCAGGCAGCTCTTGAATTGGTGGATATCCATCAGAGCAGCAAGTTAGGATGACATTGGTGTATTTAAGTGTATACATTGTGTCTCTGGTCTGAGAACACGGGAGATGCCATTCCACGAGTGGACAGTTAGCACTGAGCCTAGTAAGAGCTTCTGCATGCCTGTGGCTGAGTTTAATTCTGCATCAGCCCTTTTCTAGTCAAACGTGGGAATCCTCATCTGCACACATGAAAGGCGGAGAATACAGTGACTACTGAGTAACTAAATACTCCACAGTTATAGGAGCTCACTGAAAAGATAATTTTTTCATCTCTGTTTCCAATGTTCCAGCATAGTATTCCAGAAATGTGTGGGAAATCCCATGTCTTTGCTGAGTTCAAAAGCTACACACAAAAGTATGATTTATTAAAAAGTGAATTAGCTCATTGTATACTCCAAATTTCATCAGCACTTCAAACACTTTGTAGTTAGCTTTACTTAATGGTGTGTAGGCTTTAAAACAGAGGCTTAACATTCCCCATCTTTTTGGGTTTTTTAGATTGCTTAGCTTCATTATACTGCTTTTTTAATATGTTACTGTGAATCACTGTGAGGGGTTGTTTTTTTTTTTTTTCTTTTCTTATATAGTCCTTGCAGAATTTGTCTTTAATCAGTCACAGTTCTGGTAGAGGCTGATGGGACAAACTGTGTGTTTGGGGGGGCAGGGTGAGAGGAGCCCAGGGATTTCTGCAACTCTGCCACTGCCTGTGATAGGCCTGTACAAGAGGAGGATGCAGAGAAGAGAGGGATAGCAGAAGAGAGGGAAGCTTGAAGAGGCTTTAAACAGTCCGGCATCATTTGGTGCCTGAAGCAGGTTGTTGGCTCGGTGATAGGAACTGGTAAGAGCTCAACAAGTTTTCAGATCTCACTGGAGCCTCAGTAACTGGCACAGCGTATGTTTTTACCCCTTCTTCTACTTGTCTGTCCCTCTTTTGCAAAGTAAAACTCATTTGTGTTAACCACCTCTTTGCATTCCTCTTTTAATCAACTGGCCAAGAAGGTGGCATGAGTGAAAAAAGAAGTGCTTGTGGCACTCTACTTGGTAAGGAATCATATCAAATCAGAATTCAGAAACATCACTTTAAATAATAAATAATTAGCAAAGTATATAGTGGTTTATATGAGTGCTGATGCTAAAGACATAACCACAAGATGTATCTGTGGCACTTGGGGAATTAATGGAGCAGCCAAGCCTTTCATAGCATATCAGAGTGTATCTGAAAGCAGCCTCTTTCTCCTGATTGTGCCGTGTTTCTACTCTGTTGGTCTTAAACGGGGAGGAGCCTCCATCTCTCTGGAATAAGTGTGCTCTAACATGCCGTTCCTCTTAGCATTTGCTCCAGCTTTTCTTGCTCTCCATCTAGAAGTCTGAGCTTTTTCAGTTGTAAGGAAGTGGCAGATTCTGCATATTAGCTCTCATTTGCTTAGTTTTCCATCGTTTGACATAAATGCCAGCAGAATTGAACACCTATATACTTGCAGTTTACCTTGACAACACCACAGGAATATTCCTCAATATCTCTGCACTGTAAAGCTGCAGTAAAGCTCTAATGGCCAGTGGGTTATTGATAGAAATTGTTAATAATTTTCTTCCCGCTGTGTCTCATTGTCTTATTAGTGTGGAGGAATATATTAAGCAGTCTCTCTTGGTTCCATAACCTTCGATCACGATTCTCAGGTCTTCCTAGCACAGCATGTATCCAAAATGTCCATCAGCATTTTCTCTGTCTTTCTTGAGGACTGATTCACGTTCATAGATCCTGGAGTAATTCTTAATCCGTGGTACTTCTTTCTCCTCACCCGTTGTCAGTGTTTTTCTCTACTGCTTGTTTCTACTGTATTTTAAGTATTTTTGTAAGAGGTGTGTTTCTCCAGTAGTGTGCATAGTTTCTCTGTTATTCTGTGTGCCATTCTAGTAGAAGACCACTTTTTCAGCAGTCACAGTGAGGGTCCAATTCTGTATTCTTTCTCTTTCTATTGCTTATTCAAGTAGGTCTCCTAATATTTCTTTCTTTCAACACCAGGTTTATCAGATGCTAAAACTGAGGCAACCAAAGATGAACTAGTATCAAGTGTTGTTTGTAATTTAAAATTTATATACCTATATCTTTCTACCTTCTTCTTAATGCTAGGACAGTATGGAATGTATCAGTTTAAAGATTTATCTGGCCCTTCTAAGCCTTTTGGGTTTGCATACATCTGCTCTATTTCTGGTGTGTTTATCTGGGGTTCCTTTACCAGTCTTTTCCTGTCTGGCATTGTTCCTTCTGTATTCTATAAATACTCTTGGCTACTAAACAAAATTGCATCAGCTACAGAGATATTTCCTCTCCTTAGCTCTACTGAGTAATACAAATGTCTGATGTGATTTCCCTGAGGTAGTCCAAGGATATTCATCATATGGATGAAACCAAGCAAGAATATTTCAGTTCTAAGTGATATAAATAATAAAGTGATAGAATGTAAGTAATTTTTACATTATAAGCACATGAAAATATGAGGATTGTAGTGTGATTCAAATGTTTTCTTAATCATGGAGGTGGTTAGTAGTGGTACTGTCATCATAAGACAGTTCTTGATTATGTAAATAACTTAATGTTGCACAATTGTTTCACGTTCAGATACCCTGTATGACATATGAAAGTTTGTGCATACAGAGTACATGTATATATGGCTCTTCTGTATCAGACTGCTCTCTTGTTAGTGTGTGGCCTGTTAGAGAAGTGGCCTAAGTGAAGTGCTGTGCAAAGATGCCTATGTGAGTTCTGTTGCCTCATCTCATTTAGATGGGCTCAGATGTCTCTATGCTGTGTTACATTTTGCACATGCTAATTTCTTGTCAGCTAATACTACTCTGTCTTTAACTATGATCCTTTTAGTTGAGTCAGTTGGAGTTAAACTGTACTTTGGCTGCCCATGCCAACCCTGCACTAGTGATTGTGACTGCCCTTCAGCATTTTGCTGACAGTACATCACCACATCGACTTGGTCCTTTGATACTTTGCCATCAGTTCATGTCATGCTGTACAGATACCTAGTCCCTGGCACACTGCATCTGTCTGTCTTACTTGTCACCCAGTTCATGGTGCTCCTTTTCAATGTGTTTATTTCCAAAGTTCACCACTTATCTGACACATGAGAAAAAAGCCTCTGGTAGAGAAGCAGTAACAGGAAACATAACACGCTTCAGTTTGCGTACTATTTTGATATAGATTTGCTTTAACAAATTACCTGTTACTTTGTATCTTCTTTTTTCTTTTTCGAGATGAATCATTTCAAGACAGCTTAATTGAGCTCTGGCCACAGAAACTGTGGCCTTGCATCTCAGGGGGCTGTTAGGCTCTCCCCTCAGCCAGGGCACAGCTTTTCCCATTTCATCTTTCTGGCATTCATACACAAGTGCTTGCACTTCTCCTTCCTGATTGAAGGAAGTCCTGTCCTGCCTCCTCTAGAACAGGAAACTTCGTGCCTTGCTGACGTAGATTGGCTGAAGCTTTGCCTGGTAGAATCACTGTGAAACCTCTCTGTTTCCACTGAAATCTCACTCACAGCTGTAAAGTTTGAATGTTTATTACTAGGTCTGTGTGCTGACTGATGACAAGTAATGACAGTACCTCTTGGTAGGAAATTGTGAACAAAATTCACCAACACTAATAGACAGAAGTGGGAAAGGTTTTATGGATTAGCTGGTACTCCCTCTCAAGCCGTGCCAGGTATCTTCTTTACTTGCCAGACACAAGAGTCAGCTGATTAAAGCATGGTTTTACAGGTCTTTTATTAAGGAGAGTGTTGCATAAATCCCAGAAGTCAACTTGCTGCATTGGGGTTTAGTTTAAAATGGGTTTACATAAATCCAACACTGATCTTAAGAGCTACTGCTAAACTGATGTTTGTGAGGATGTCAGCACGCTCTGCGGTTTTGGTTCTTCAGTCCCTTCAGACTGGGGGCATGTCTGGAGCGAGCTGTGGCTATGGGAAGTACCAAGAGGACTAAACATGGGTGAGAAACTGAGATGTGTTGGTACATACTTAACTTTTACTCCACATGGAGTGCATTTCCTAGTGAGCAGTTGTCTGAAGCAGGAAGCCAGTACCATGTTTGCTACAAATGAAGACTCTTGGAACAAGTTGGAGTCACCATGAAAGTTCAGGCTTGATTTGGTGCAGAGATTTCAGTATTATCTCTTATCTACTGGTGGTCTTTTTAGTTGAAGCAGATGCTTTTATTATTGCCTTCTGTATAGATAGATGGAGAGATTTCATTCCCAAGACTCAATGGAGATGTCTCATTAAAGCACAGTATGATCATATAACTTAAGCCAAATCCCTTTTACTTGTGATCCATAGAACCTGGTCATTCAGAGGATTAAGATCCACGCAATAACTAATTGTATTCCTTGCAAGTGACAGATACACAGAGGTGTAATGTAAAATGCTGTCAGCTGCAAGTCTGATTCAATACCATGATGTGTATGCTACTAGAAAGTGAAATCTACTCTTGTAAACAAGGCACTGTCCCCCCCATTTTCAGCATTGCTTCAGTACTAAGCATATATATCTTGTTTTGGCTCCTGCACAAAAATGGGTATGACTAATATGTAGAGCTTCCTCCATTTATATTCTTTTGAGATGTTTTCCTCAGTGTTAAAGAACAGCTAAATTTTTGTCTGTGAGGATGCAAGTTGCAGGAATTTTTCTGCTAGGATCTCTGACAATCAGCTACTCTCTGTTTCATAATGTATTTTGGTCATCACATTCTTGCCAGCATGAGCTTGCAATGCCTCCAGCCCCACTTGCTCCTTTTGATAAGATTTTGAGTAACAAAAGTCCTCATTCAGCACCAATAATTACATGTTACCAGTACCACCTTTCCAGGCATCCATGTATGTGCCAGACTGTTTATGGAACTTAATTTAAAAGCTGGGAAAAGTAAACTTTGAACTTTTTTTAAAGTACGTTGTCAGGTTAAGCTTGACAAGCATTTATAAATACAGAGTCATTAACAGATTATAAGAACTGAGTACGTGGCTGGTATTTATAGGATCTATCCTGCAAAACAATTGCAATCTATTTAATCTGTGTTAGGTTCATTTTTCTGATATAAACAGCTCATAAAATCATGGCATGCCTTGGGTTGGAAGGGACCTTAAAGGTCATCTTGTTCCAACGTCCCTGTCATGGACAGGAACACCTTCCACTAGACCAGGTTGCTCAGAGCTCCATCCAGCCTGGCCTTGAATGTTTACAGGGATGGGCCATTCACAGCTTCTCTTGCCTTTAAAATTTAGTTTTGGTAGCAGTGCCAGGGGAATGAATTCACCAACAGGTTAACTGAGAACTCTGTGTAACTTAGCAGTGGTACAGACAAACTGGCATATTAGGGAGTAAGCTGGTGGTTGTATTTACATGACCAAGTTTCTGCAGAGAAGTGCCATTGCTGTGTCCAGCTTGAGCAGTTACCTCCACCTTATTGCCCTGCATTGCAACTGCTTAACAAAGGATCTTTGACAGATGAACAGAATGACAAATGTGTACTATTTCAATAATATTTTACCTATAAATGTCAAAAAATATGCTTCAAATGCCTTATGCATATCAAATTATGAGAAGCAATTTGGTTACATAACACTGGGAAAACAAACTACAAAATCTGCCTGACATAAAAAGCTTGATATGAAAAGACTGAAAGGCTGCTGGCTTTTGTGAGAGGACAGTTGAAAGCTCTAATAACAAATGTATCAAGTTCCCCGGGAAGAGGTCCTTTCTCTTCCTTCCTACTATAGTTTTCAACCAGAAACCCTATTACAGTGCTTTATGCTTTAAAAAATCCAGATAGTAGGCATAGCCAACACCTCTAGAAGAGAAGGTGGCAGTTCTTTCCATGCTCTACAGGCTTTGCCTTTTGCCTGCCTCTTTGTCCTGGGCTCCAGAACTGTTCCAGCTTCAAGGTAATTCAGCCTTCTCCCAGCCTCTCCATGATCTGCTCACACAGACACATTTCTTAGGTTCTAGTTCTGGGTTTGCCTGCCTTCAGGCTGAGGATTTCACCCTCTGTCCACCTCTGACTCACTGTGGTTTCCAAGGTAAATATGAGTTCTGTTCAGCACAGTGATTCTGTTCTGCATTTCTTGGAGACAAAACAGTTTTCACTAGTAACTTCCCACCCTCCAGAGAAAAGGCCATTAGTCATTTTTTTATGCAAGTGTTCAACCCCCATCGCCAGCAAGTCAAAGCAGTAAACTGTCAAATCATACACTAAAGGCAGAATTTGTCTTATGTTCATTTAGGCAGCTAAAAGTTAGACATTTTTGTATGACCTTTATAATGAGGGAACTGTCGACCTCTGGAAGGTGATTTGCTGTTGTAATGCACCAATGAACGCATCCTTTGTTCATGCCACTGAGAAAGGGATACATACTCTGTAATGCATTAATAGCTTTTCTTAGAAATAAGGAATAAGTTGATAGCATAGATAATCACAAAATTACAGAATGGTTGAGGTTGGGAGGGACCTCTGAAGGTCATATGGTCTAACCACCTGCTCAGATAATGCCACCTAATGCTGTTTGCCCAAGACCATGTCCTGATGGCTTTTGAATATCTATAAGGGTGGAGACCCTCTGACCTCTCTGGGAAACTTGTTCCAGTGCTTGATTACCCTCACAGTCAAGAATTGTTTCCAGATGCTCATATGGCATCTCTATTTCAGTTTATGCCCATTGCTTCTGGCCCTGTCACTGGGCACCACTGAGAAGAGCCCAGCTCTGTCCTCTTTGTACCCTGCCTTCAGGTGTTTATATGCAGGATAATATCCTCTTGAGCCTTCTCTTCTCCAGGCTGAACAGTCCCAGGTCTCCTGGGCTTTCCTCATGGGAGGGACACTCCAGTCCTCTCGTCAGCTCTGTGGTACTCACGTCCTATCAGATACAAGGAATCCAGCATTTTGCAGCATCAGGTCGGCCTCTTGTCACAGCACAGCATGCTACACTTGGTCCCATCCATGCTAAGGATTTTCTTAGAGGTAAACAATGTAATTTTTCACTTCTGCTGTCAAGCCAAAGGATGTCACCATAAAAACATGCTGCTTCCCCTCGAGATAAAGACAAGGTCACCCAGGTGGTGCCAAGTGGGGGTTGGTTGCTGCTCCTCCACGATTAGCTGACAAAGTTGATCCTTCACCCAGGAGATAAGTGCAGTGCAGCACAGGCCTGAAGGCCATGCTGTATGTGCAGCACAACCCAATACAGGGCAGCAAAGTACAGCACAGGTCCATGGCCAGTCAGGTCAGCTGTTCCACAGATCCCAAACTCCTTAATACGCCACAGTCTTCCCATTTGGATCACTGCAGCTGTTCGTCCTATGTCCTGGGACCAGTTCACAGGAGGACACCATTGACTACAAAGAGACCCTGGCAGATTAATTCAGACTTATATGAGTAACTTCTAACTGAGATGAGTCTCTTCTGCAAACAGTGCTAAGTAATCCCAAGAACTCCAGGTTTTCGTTCATTTTCTTGAGTCATGAATTTTGTTATGGTCTCGTGAGAACATGTAGCAGGTGGGGTTTTTTTCTGCAGTTCAGCCTGTGTGCACCTGCCTAGCTTAGATGGCAGTGTCTCTTTCCCAAAAGGGAAGAGTTTTCCAGCCTTGTTAATCTGCCTAACATTTTGCATTAATGATACTCTATAAATTTTAGTTTCTGTTAGAGATTACTACAGCTCCCTTGTGGAGCCACATAAGGTACCGGTAATACAACCATGTATCTATATACATGGTGCATCTCTGTATTCTATCATGTTTTGTCCTGTGTAATGCAGTGTTTCACAGCAGATAAGAGAAGGAAGTCAGTGCAGTGTGTGACTTACTTGTTGGCAGGGTGTTTCACTGCAGACACACTATTGCATATTCATATCACATTGCATGGAAAAATTATGCCATGGAAAACTAAGCATTGTACAAACCCAGAGCAAAATCAGCCTCTGCTCTAGAGGCTTCACTGTCTACACTTCCTCTTCTCTGCAAAATAAGGTGTCACTTCTCATCTACAAAACCATGACTGGGATCTTTCTAAAACAGTGAAACTGCCTTGCTCATTGTGTTAAATTGCTGTGATGAAAATCAGAAGCATCTCTTAGGCTGAATTATTCCTGGTGGGACTGGCAGGCTAGAATCTTGTCCAGAACAGCTCATTGTTCTTTTTTCAGATCTTTATGATCATCCATCCAAATAATCCTTTTATCATCAGTATGAAAAGACTGAGCCTGCAAACACTGGATGTTTAAGAAAAGGAGAGTATATTTTTCCTTCATTTGATTGATTCCCTGCAGGAGGTATAATTATTTCAGAGTGCATTGGCTGCTTGTATTCTGTAGAAATTGTTTGGGGTTTGATTTTAAGTATATATGTGTTTTTGTGTTTTCTCTGCCTATTACAGGATACAAACAGACTGAACTGGATAATTATGTGAATTGTTCACCTTAAACATTTTTTGCTATCTGACAAGTTCTGTAATACTGTTCGTGGTGTTGTAATGGTGAAAAATCATGAGATGAGATGATACCTGAGCATGAATAGCACTTTAATTTAAAGCTTCTTCTACCTTTCTGGTTATTATTTCCTCCTGGATTGTTTTCTCGCAGAGATCAGCACAGTTTCTTTGCAAAAAAAGCCACAGAGTGATTGATGTGATTTTTTTCTGCCTCTGACATCAGATTCTAGTTCTATGCATTGAGAATTCAGCCTTTCATACTATGCATTTCATGTGCTATTAACTGTATGAATGGACATTAGCTGATTACATTCCACTCTGGTAACTGATCTATCTAAAATATTTAGAGGATGTTCATGGCCAGTTCTGTATAAGTGGAGGCCAAAGTTCAGTGTAGGATATTTTAAAGATGGAGCAATTATTTTATATATTTACAAGGGTTGCTGAAAATTTAGCTGGCCCTAAAATCTCTTGAATTAGACACATTGCAATAGATTCAGACCATTGTGGTTTTTTAATTTTGATAAATATTGTTTTATTTTTTAACTTTTTGGTGATGCCACCATCTGTTTGAGAGTAGTGGGTACAACACTATTTTAAAAGAACTTAATTCACAATCATTCCAGACATTTTATTTTCTTGAAGCTGTAGTGGAGGTGCCAACCATTATTTTTTTTGCTGTTTATTTTATTAATGTCATCAAACAACTGTTAAGAATTCAGTTCACTTTAATTAGTGGAGGCTGTAGTTTCTTGAGCATCACTGTTGATCAAACTTTGCTGCTGTTGAAAATGAGTTTTTAGTATTGATCTAAATCAGGAGCTTTTCAGGAACTGGAGTTTTGCTGAGGTGCTCCTAAAAATTAGGATCTTGGCAAGCAGGGTGATGGAATGTTCAAATCCGTGTGGATTCCCTATATGATCAGGGAGAGATTTTGAGCCTTTGGAAAATGATGCAAATATGTATGTAGCAGGTAAAGGGAGCCACCTAGAGTTACCCTATAGGAATCTCTAAGTATAAGTTTATGTCTAATCGTCTGCCTGTTACTGCAGTTTAGGTGCCAAATGTTAAACATATTTATCTCTAACAAGCCCTCTCCTGAGAGCAGGCACCAAAATAAGATTAAAATCCCCTTTAATATATTTTAATAATGCTGCTGAAGTGTTAGTATAGTTGCTGAATTTTATGTTAAAGAGCATTGAGAGAAAAAAGATTGGTCCTAAAGTCTCTCTCCTTCCAGTTGAGGACTCTGACTGATATATAATTAGGCTCTTTCAATAACTCTGTCTTTGGACACACGGTTTCCTGCCTCTTAACAGCAGTTTCCTTGCTTTGATGGGAAGATTGGAAGGTGCCCTCGCTGTGACTCCTCTTTAGCTGGGCTGATAGCCTAGAAAAACAGCAATCTGATGCCCTGCAAGCAGAGAAGAACTTACCCTGAAACCAGTTCTTGGAAGAGATTCACTAACAGTAAACTTGTCATACAGCCCCTTCTCTTGCATCTCCAGTAGCTGCAGTGTTTTGTGCTGGACTTGAAACTGTTGCTGTTGTATTCCATGCATTGCTGGACCTCCAGGACAATTAGACAACATTGGACTTTCTGGACTGGAGATTCTTCAGGGCAAGTACTGACTCTTTAAGATCTTCCAAGTTTCCCTAGGAGGACACCTCCCTGATTGGGGATACTAGGGCTCCAGTCTTATCTTCTTAGATAGAGGTGCCTAAATTTGGAATACATTTTATTTTTGTTGTCAAAGCAAGCACTCTGCATTGCACTCTGTAGCAATCCCAATCTCCTTTGAAAATACAAGCAGCAATTTATCTGAAAAGGAGAATCCCAGGTGTAGTGTTCCCCTTTTTATCTCCCACTGGGATGTATCTGAAAGGCAACTTGTCTGCCAGAAACAGAAACTTATAAAATGGGTCAGTGAAGTGTTTATAGTTGCACTGTACATGATTTTTCCCACATAACTTTGCTTAGCTATAATAGGTGCAATAATTACTGCAAACACGCTGGGACAGCAAATGGCAAACGAGGTGTGGATTGTGTGGTTGGGGCCATGCAGATGGGTTTCAGAGTCACAGGCCACATGTTTTTAGACTTTACCTTCCATGAAGGAAGTGTTAATCACAGCCTGTGCCAAGGAAGGTGAGGTGAGCTTAAGGCTGTACCTGGAAGCAGTTCTTTGGGCACTTAATTTGATTAATATCCTTTAACTTCTGATGCCAGACACTTAATTAAGGTTTATTTTGGTCCCTTTTCTTATTCCAGGATGCTTGTAGTTAAGACTGACCATTAAGATTGCTTCAGAGACTCTCAAAGTCCATATTGATTAGTTGCTCTAATTCTTTAATATAAAATTATGTATGTCAGAACAGATTATCATTTCTGTCAGCACAGTTTATTTTGCACAGAAGGTGAGAACACCTTTGAATACGTTCAGGAAGTATTTGTAAATATTTCAAGTGGATATGGCTTGTTTTGATTTTTAGAACAGAAATTCAGTGATGTCTAAGCAAGTCATCTTCCTTAACTTGCTACCCAAAAGTGTGAAGTCCTCTGCTTTTCAAGACATCAGAGCATTCCTAGATGTCAGTACAGCCTGGCTACCATGTGCAGTGTGTATCTATGGGCCTTTGGAATTTGCATTACAGCTTTTTCCTTATGCCTGACAGCTCCAGCGTGCAAGTTCTCTGTGCGCAAAGACAAGTGGCTGGTGTGTACTGTCCTGATCTGCAGCACTTGCCCCCTTCTGCCTTCCCAAAGCTGGGATGAAGAGACCTTATCACTGGCAACACTTGCTCTTCCTCCCCCTGTGATTTCTCTGTTATTTTGCCATCATTGTACACAATGTCATGTGTCAATAGGGCCCTGGGGAATTGTCCATACCACAGGCTTCAGATTGCAGCATGTCTTGATATTATCTTTCTTTAAAGCCTGCACTGCAAGGGGGAGGTCATAAACCCCAGGCATGATGGCTTGTTTCTAGCAGAATTACAAGTTCTGGCAGAGGTTACAATGCTGCAAGGTGAAATGCTAAGTGCACCAAACTAAAATTGGTGATGTAATAAAGCCATCAAACTGACTGAAAAAGCGTCAGTTTATGAGAACTGAAAATGTCTCTTCCAATAAATGCCTTGATATCCCAGAAAACCGGGCAAGAATGAGTAAGGTTTCTTAGCTTTATGGAGGTTTGATACCAAAGCTTTAAAAAAGGGTTACTGATCTTAAATCCTGTATCTCAAAAACAGTATAGAAATCTTTTTTCAGAAAGCAGAGGAAGAAAGAAAACAATTGCAGAGCCATTACTGTCAAAGACATGACCTCAGTGTGGCAGAGGAGTTGCTTTTGTTGTCTGTAAGAGTGCTTTCTTTGAGTCTGCAACCCAGACATTGTGGCTGAAAGGAAAAACTCCATCAGAAATCAATGAAGTCCAGTTAAACTGAAGTATTACTTTAGAACAAAAAGACTGGTTTTGTTGCTTGAACTGCTAAAAAATTAACGAAAACAGTATTTTAACAAGGACCTTACTGGCAAAGCCAAAATTTCACTGTTGCTTTATCCAGTTATACTTCTTACTACTTAATGTCTAGCTGTCATACACACATAACCTCAATTACAGTAACATCTGACGTTTAACAGGTTTTAGTGTGTTTAACTTTGTGGCACCCATGGTACATAAGGAGGTTATTGTCTTCAAGTTATGGGTAGATAATTTTGGTTTAGTATGAGATTATGAAAGTATGAGTTAGATGAGATCTCATCTAACTTAAGCGCTTTAGAAGTTAATCATTTAAGTTGTCTGGGCTGTGTCCCCGGCTGAGGGAGAAGACACCCCCAGGTAGCAATCCATCTCCACCCTTAAAACAATGGGATAAACCAGCCACAGAGGTGCCTTTGTTGCCAAGAGTTGGAGCACCAAACAAGACCTCTCATGCCAAGAAAGATAAAGTGTCCCATTGGGGACACAAGTGACTTCCTATGGGGTGGAGGAAGCAGAACATGCTCTCCCACCTCCCACGGCAGACCCATAAACATAAGCCATTCTTTCTCTCTGCTAGTTAGTAATTGATGGGGTTTGTTACTCCACTGCAAGCTGGGCTTTTCTTTCATTTTTATAAACTGGGTGGGGAGGGGCATGCTTGGTAGTACTGATGTGTTTGGATGGGAGGCCACAGGGAAAATCCAGATGTACCAGGAAGCAGTGCTGGTGACTCAGTAAACAGCATGGCACCAAGTGTCCTGGCACGGTGCTTTTGAGCATTGCCTTCCTGGTTGTGCTGTAGGTCAAATCTCAGAGCTGCTAGTCATTACGGGATCATACTTCACAAGAGTAAGATATTAAACCCCAGACAAATTATATGATAGGTAACTCTGTCCTTGCCCTTACCTGCAGCTTCACCTAAATTATACAGTCTTACCCACAACCTGATTTAAACCTTTCTGAGCACAGGTGAGTTGCTGTCTTCTGTCCCAGAGGTGGCAGCAGTCTGGAGCAAGTGAAGTGATTTCTACATATGCAAGAAGTAAAGCCCTTTGGGATTTTAGATGGAGAGCACTATGGAAATGAAATATATCATTACTTCATTAAGTTACTTAATGTTTAGAGTTGAGATTTTGCAATATCCCAATAAATGTAAGTGGTTCCCTGCACTTGGTGCCAGTGCTCGTGCAGCAGCCGAGAGCGCTACTCTTCCCACAGTAAGCAGAGAGCAGAACAGTGAGCAAAGAGGAACAGCAGTGCTTGTGTTTGACTTGCGGTTCTGGTTCTGGTTCTGCTCCATGTGGGTGCTTGCCACAACACGGAGATGACCAAATATTTGCACGCAGTTCAGAACCCCTGCCCTTCCCACCCTCACCAGCTGGGGGTGAAAGTAATTGAACTACGGGTGGGTACAGACAGCTCACCATGGATGGTTACAGCACTAAAACCAATGCAGCTGATGCCAGCTTGCCTTTGACTTCTAGTTCATATTGCAGCTTTAGTTCTGTAATTCTTCATTTGTTGCATTATGAATTCCTTCACAGTACTCTGTGGTGTATTTTAGGGACTCCCAGAATAAGGACAGGTAAATCTGCCCCTTCTGCAGACACCTCCAAGGGAAGGGAAGAATCTGCTGAGGTGTCTCTGCCAGACAAAGCCTCTGCACAGCTGAGACCTCCCCATCAGTCCTCCTGTCAGTCCTCTTTGAAGCTGTTGGAAGCATTTCTTGGTGGCAAGAGCAAACTGCCTGAAAGCCTTGTTGTTGCTGGCTGAGTTTTGACTGCTCCTCTCTATCATCCCCTGGCACCACAGCTTTAATGAGAGGAGCATTGTTTCAGCAGATGAACCCAGAGGGAGTTAGTGGAACTCTTGGCACAGAAGCAGGACAGAGGCTGGAGCCTGACTGTTCTTTAGCTCTGTCCTTCCCTTCCAAACTCAAAATCTGACAGGCAGTTCCTGGGGTGTTTCCATCTTCCAAGAGATACCAGCAGTTGTCTGTGGGATTTGTCCTTCACAAGAAATCGTTAAAAGAGCAACAAAAGAAATGGTCAAATAGATACGTGTCTTAGGTTGCCTGTGCTATCCTAGCCTGAATGGCCTGATATCTTTTAGAGAGCTGTGAAACTGCTCTTTCAGCTTACTTGGTTTTGAAACTTGGAAGGTCTTTAGAGCCTAGGCTGTACCAGAGGCTGAGTACAGCTCATGACATTGTGGAAACTGTCCATTCCAGGGACATAACCATGATTGAGGGCTCTGACTTTAAATGGGAGACAGCTTGTTTTAGTAAGACAGATGATATTACCTGGTGTGGTAGTTTAGGCCTTAATTTTAGTAGGCCTCAGTTTAGTAGGCCCAGATAATGCTACATAGATTAGAGGACAAGCATCACCTGACTTAAGCAACCAAAGAGATATATCACTTGATGCCAAATTCAGTATAAAAGAAGGTGTAGGAGGTGCCTAACCATCTTTCCCCTTCATGGCCGGGTGCTGAGCAGACCTGATACCGCCATTGCTGAGAGTGTTTGGCCTCATTCACCCCTTCACAGCTGTTTGGTTCGGGAAGTGAACATTTCTTTGTCGTTTGTTTTTCCTCCTCTCTTGCTGGGTGTTTCTCAGCTGGGGTGGTTAAACCTATGTTATTGGGTGGGCGACTCGGTGGTTGTTGGTGGTTTTTTCCACATTCATATATATATGTGTTAGATTCTGTTTTTAATTTTCTCTCTTCTATGCAAAATGTAAAAAGCTTGCTATTTTAAGTGTTAGTTCTAGTTTTTTTATTTTTTCCTCAGGGTTGGGGGGGTTCCTCTCTTTCTGTGTTGGGCAGTTGGCATTTTACCAGCCCAACCTAAAGCACCTGGTCAGGAAACAGAGTGATTCAGAGGCTGCTTCACAGACAGCATAGCCTTGTGCTGGGCAAAGGAAGGCCAGGCTGGGAGGTGTAAGGTGATCAGCCTCTCTGATGTGTGCTGCTTTGCAATTCAGAAGGGTTACACTGGCTTCTAGAGCCAGCTAAATTATGCCCAGTCACAATTCTGCACTTCATAATGGTAGTGTGAAAAGGAAGCTTTCAGTGCTCTCCTGCCTGACCTGGGTGTCTTCTGCTCCACCATGGAATTCTTTCCCAGTTTGAGCTGCACTGTTTTTGTTACAACTTGTTTTTAACATGCATGTGTTTAAATCAACCAAACCTTGAATACAGCATAGTTTCACAGATTCCAAGTGAAGGCATTCAGAATGATCTTCAAAGTGGATATTTATTCTTCTTGATCTGTCATTGTGTTTCCATGCTAACACTGCCCCTGTTGCTACCCTGCAATCAACTGTTATGGAAACAACACATTCTCCCTAGCGTAAGGTTAGAAAAATGTTCAACCACAATGCACCCACTGGATAACATGGTGTTTAAAGCATTACACTCTGCTCATAGAGCATCAGCAAGATGTGCTCACTTGAAGCCAGGCTACCAGTTTCTCTGTATTTTTTCTCAGGCCCTACATGTCCATTGGAACGCTACGTGATCAAGTCATCTATCCAGACTCAGTGGATGACATGCATGAGAAAGGCTACCAAGATCAAGATCTGGAGTCTATTCTGCAGATGGTTCATCTGTATCACATAGTTCAAAGAGAAGGAGGTAATTGCATATTTTTGTAAAAAGGTTTACAAAATGCTTTCCTCACATATGTGACTGACCTTTACTAACTGAACTGGCAAGACTGGATCCAAACCTTTTATGGTTGTGGGAGCTATGCAAGCCACATGGTTGTTGCTACTGATGCTAACAGAGGGAGAAAAGCTGAGTGCTCCTCTCCTCCCCTCCCCAATAAATCCATGCCCAAGCAGAACATCCTTGTTCTCTTGTAATAGCCAGTCTTTTTCTGGTATTGTGAGATCACTGACCTTCCACCATTTTCTTAGAAAATGTAACCTGTCTTAAAATCTTGTAATGTCACTGACTGCATCAACTTGCAAGCCTGTGAATGAAGAGAGAGTCAGATCTGCTTTCACCTTCGTAGCTTGGGAGATCAGCAGGAGTATGTGCCATTAGAAGGAGTGTCTGATACCACCCCACCAGGGTGAGCAAGTTAAAAGTAACCAAAGACAATGGCTGGCAGTTGTGTTGCCATCTAGCGCTGGCTCTTTAAGTTGCCATGTGTTCTCAGTGTTGTTTGTTCTCAGAGTAGGGGACAATGTAAATACATTGCACTATAAATGTCAAGATGTTACAGGTTTCTTTTGTGTCTAGGGAACTGGAGCATTTCATGGCTTTTTTTCCCCAAGTCTAACAATAATCTTTATCCTTCTGTTCCAGCCACTAATCTCTAGTTTCAATTTCTTCTCCATCATTATGCTTTTAAGACAAACACAGAACAAAGTAACATTTAGAGAAAAGAAAAAGTATCTTTAAACCCCTCTAAGGGGCTGATTCAGGAGTGCTGAATGTAGCCTGCCTCTCTCTCTGCCAGCTGTCAATGCTCCTTTTTGAGCAGGTACTTTGGGTGCCTTGGCTTGTAATGAGTGTGCTTGGTTACTTAGGATCATTCTGACAATAGAGCGTGGTGGTTCAGCCATTGGGAATCCCAAGGCAGTGTCCAAATCCCCACTCCTGTATTGCAGCCTGTTGCTCTGTTCAAAAGGCAGAAGGTGTCTTTTATTTTCTAAGTATGCAGTGGACACTGCAGAGTCTTTTCTTCATGTTTTAGAGTTGGGAGCAGTAATTGTGTACAGCAGAAATTGTATACCTGCAGATACTTCTCCACCTTGCAATCCTCTTGATAAACTCTTATCTTTCCATGGGTTAATGCTGCTTCATTAAGAATGCAATAGTGACTGTTGGTCTGTGAGTTGCAGTAGAAAATAAGAATGTGCCATCACTCTGATTCATATTCTTACTCAGATCTGATCCTATGACACAAGGGTTGAAAAAGTGGGCAGAGAGCTAAACTCAGTGATCGGAATAATTGCAGAGAAGGCCTCTACTCCCTGCACTGACATTATAACTGTTCCTGTTAGTATTCCTGAGCCTGTAAGTGAAGTGCCTGGATTGCAGAAGAACAAACAGAAGTGTTGGAATGGCGAGCTGGAAAAGAGAAGTTAAATTGTCAGTGGCAAGAAGTCATTGTGGAGTGTGCATTCATTGTGTGCTGGTACTTGTAGATGTACTGAACAACATATGATCGTCAGTGGCCCAAACCATCCCCCAAACAGTCTCTGAATGCACGTCGTTGTGGTTTCTGACCCTGCAGCTGGAGCGTGTAACTCATGATGGGGTAGTTACTGTGCTCCATGCATGAGGTGCCTTGGCCACAGTCACTGTTTGGTATTGCCAGACTGAAACCCCAGGTTTGGATCAGTCTCACTCAGCTTTCTCTGCCAAAGAAAGTATTTATTGCCTACCCCCATTCTTGCTCTTCTGCCTGTCTGAGTGCCCGTGCACAGCACACACAGTCTATTAAAAAGTCTGGAGGACACTGTTAATGTTCACTGGTGCTCTGTTGAAACTCAGGATAAGGGCACACTGTGCAAAAGTTCACAACAAACAAATGGAAAAATAGTATTTTAGGTACTTTGTGATCTAAAATGACAGAAATGGGCAAAGCCGGAAAACAGGGAGAGAGATTATCACATACCAGAAGTTTTTAGACCATAATATACTTACTTGTTCCCTTTTCTTCTTAGCACTTGCAGGAGACAGGTTCCAAGGCAGGAGAGTGGAAATCCATGACATGTGATTTGACACATTACGTGGGTTTCACATGTTTACATATTTTTTAAAGCTGTCCTGGCCTGGGACAGAGACTCATATTCTGGGTTTTTTTTGAACCATCAAGACAGAGAAATACTTGCTGAAAGTAAGCAATTGAAATGTTTTATTTATGCATAGATTAATATTTTTAATTCCAGTTTTTATTTAGTCTTTAAAATAAAATAGTATTTTTAAAGTAAAATGATTTTTCTCGAAAGTAGAACTTTGCTCTTTGTGAAATAGTGAAAAATCCCATATAAAGCTTGTAGAACAAATTACTTGCCCCAAATCATCTTTGTCCTTTTTGCAAACTGCTTTGATGCTTGACAAACACTAGCATTTTACAATACAAAAAAATTTTTGCTGAAAAATTCCCAGCAAATTTCTATTTATATATTACTACAGATGTACTACCTCTGAAAGAAAAAAGAAAAAGAAACCATTTTTAGTTACTCAGATACATGTGGATATATGGGATATGTCCATGCTGTTTTGAACCATTTCCTTAACTGTTCTAAGAACGGAGCTGTCTGTCATTTGTTAAGGAATAGAAATCTCATATAATTCTACAATATTTAGTTCTCTTCTTCCTCAGAGCCTTACCTCTGTCCCTTCCCTTTTCCTCTATCCCCTGCAGCATTAAGCCTCAAAAAGGCAACAGGCTCCTGAGGGCACGACCCTCTTGTGCTTTAGCCACAGAAGTCATGGGTGTATAATCTGATGCTTTGCAGTTTTGTGTTCTACTCCTTGTGGGCAGTTACTAAAAAGCCAGATGAATCCAGAAATAAACAGCTCTGTCCTGGCGTGACTTTATTGTGTTTAGATGAATTACTTCCACATTGCATCAGTACAAGGGTCCCCACATTCCAAGTATAAAGTAGCCAACAGGAGCCTGACATCGTTCTTGTTGCAGCCAATGACAGAAATTCCTCTTTTTCTAGCAATAAGGTTTGACCCAGTTAGAAGTGAATAGAATGGTTACAAGAATAAATAGCCCAGTTTGGCATTTAGCATCCGTGTTCTCCTCATGAAACTTCTTTCAGTTAGTCTCAACAGAATACATGAAATCCACCAAAACATTCATTCCCCCTCCCCACCACTCCTGTGGATGTCCCTGAGCCCAAGCCCTCAAAGAACCCGGTGCAGTGGCTGTTGGCTGTAGCCCTCTTTGCTACTGGGGCAGAGTTCCTTTCCTATTGAGTCCCACACTAATGTTTTTCTCTCCTGCTGGATATTAGAGGAATGCTGTGTTGTTACTTACCTTTATATTATCAGTAAGGTGTCCCATCAACACCTACAAAGTTGCTTGTTCTACCAGAACCATAATTTCATACAAAATCAGGGTAGTAAGGAAGGTTGTATTCAGTGTGGATGGTGAAAAAGCATGTCCAGAAATTGGGGGTAATAGCACGGTGCTGTGCAGTGGATACACATAAGGTGGTTCCTTTTGACCTGCTTTGAAACCCTGTGTATATTTAGCCAGTGTCAGGTGTGATGCAGCCTCAGGCTGCTGACAGCCTGTCACACGAGAGGAGCCGTGAGTATGTGTAGGAGGACGGGGAACGCGTGACCGGGCCTGTCCGGCTGGGGCTGATGACATTACTGAACAAGTTCAACCTGTTTATGGTTTCTCAGCACCCCAGATTATAATTATTCCTCATTATTTTGCACATTTGTCATATCTTTGGGTCTTGTCCAGGGAACCTTTGTGCTAGGCCATGTATAAACACACATACAAGCCCATTTCCTCTCTGAGATTTTCTCATCTGATTGTTTTAGCCCTTGATTTGCTTTTGTTACTGGTTACCAGCAGGAACTCTGGAGAGCTCTGCCAGCTTTTCCAGTGGCTCTGAAATGCAGCAGCACAAATGCCTGCAGTGTCACGCTGAGCTGGGGCTCATGCGATTGATGGTCTCTTTGTTCCTTCCTCAGCTCTGGGTTGTCCCTGCATATTCATCCTGCAAAGCACCCTGTCTCTCTTCCGTTCAGAGAAGTGCATGGGAACATATGCTGTGCAGGAGGCTTCCATGTCCAAAAACCCACCAGGGGTGGACTCTGTGGCTGCAGTCTGCTGTGCTAGCCTTTCTTTTGTCACCTATCGCTCCAGTCCATGTCTGATGAGGTGCATTGAAATGTAAATCTGGAAAAGGGAACTTTTAATCTTCTCTTTTCTGGCAGCTGAATGCTCTGTCTTGCATGAAATCCTTGGATTCACAAGGATGAGGGATACAGAGGGCTACAGACCACAGGTGTAAACTTCTTTTTGTTGCCAAATATAGCTTGTGTTTTCCCTCAGAAAACTGAGATAAAAGGGATTATAAAAGAAGCTGTGCAAGCAAATTAATTGCTGCTATCATGAGGCTATCACTGCTTTCTGCTGACACTTCTATGTACGGCTATTGCTGTTACTGTGCTGCAGCACATTATACATGGACTTTGTCTTACTGGCTTCAAGAGGCATTTCTGTGACATCCAGTGTTCATCACATCTATATCAAGGCTATTTGGGCAAGGAATTTGGACTGTGAAAGCCAGGATTGTGTTTGCACCTCCTGAAATGTTTGTGCTGTGTTCATGGGTGAGCCATTTTATTTCTTCATTTGTGAAGTTGGTATGGCTATGAGTGACCTAAGCCACTGACCTGGCTGATACTTCCAGAACATTACTGACCTTCACTGACTATTCAGCAGGAAGAAATGGGAGACAAGTAGTGCACTATTGTTTGTGCACAGTGGGGAATCAGTTTAGTGTGAGTTACAATGCCCAAGTGTTCAGAGGAAATTGTTCAGACATTAGAAAGTAATTTTTTTAAAGGCCTAATATAAAAATGCAGCCTTCCCTATCTGTTGTTTGAGGCTTTCCAAGTGGGAAATAAAAAAATTCAGAGAGGGATCTGGGCAGGAAGATACACATCTTGTTCAGTTAGAATGTAAGCTGAAGTGACTACAGAGATGATGATTCTATCCTGGTAAACAGAGGCTAAATCTTACATCTTTAGAGAAAATACTAGAATGATTTTGCTGACAAGAGGATGCTTCTTCATGCCACACCCTGTATTCTATGGTACATGGTCTAACTCTTGAGGATGGTCCTGTGCAGAGCTAAGAGCTGGACTCGATCCTTGTGAGTCCCTTCCAACTCGGCATATTCTGTGATTCTTCTTGAACTTCATTCCCTTTTTGTCTTTTAATAAGCCTTTATAAACCAGCTGATCAGGAAGAAACTGAACACAGGCCCTGCTTCCCCAGGCACATGTGCACACATGCACATGCACCCACACCCTAGCTCAGATCCAGGTTCCTGGAGCTTGTCTGTGTTCTCAGCTTAAAAATAACAGAACGTCAGCAGCAGCTTGAATGTTGTTTCCAGAAGTGAAGTTGTTTCTGGTAGTTTTCATGAAGGACTGTTCCCATCCCTTGCTAGAACTCTTTGCCAAAAGGGAGCACACCAGGTGTTTTACAGTGGTTTTTGTCAGTGGAACCTTCAGCTCTCTGTGAGGTCCCAGCGCTGGGACTGCTCAGCAGCAGCAGCCTCTGTATTACCTGTTCTCTTTACCAGAGTATATCCAAATGGTGATTCAGTTAGTCACTACACACCTCCATCTTTGCCTGGACCCTGCTGATAAAAAGCACTGGGAGGATGGCCACTGGGACCTTTAAACAATTATAAAAGGAAAATAGGGGAAAACTATAGGACCGCTAAAGGTGATGTTTTTCTTGTGTGTACATGTCTGTTTTTTAAATCTGACTATATACATATTAAAAAGTCATTACATTATATTTTCCAATTTTATGTAGAGAAAAGTCTTGAAGTTTAGTCTGAAATTATCAATTCCTAATTTTGGCCACACAGCCCCTCATCAGATGCTTCACTGAGGTTTCATTCAGTCCTGCCAGGCCCTAATGTAGCACCAAGCACAGGCAGAACAATCCCCAGTCTCCTGCACCTTCACAAGCCCCACTTGTCTCACCTCTGTTCAGGTACCAGAAATGACACAGCCCACACTCCTTGCTTTATCTTATTTATAGTCTTTTCTGGAAAATGTTTCTTTTCAGTTTGGCAATGGCAGTGAGTTTTAACTTTTTAGTTACAGTGTTTCTGGGCTTGTTTGGAAAAATGTTCTCTTTTTGTCATGGCCCTGTTCCGGCTGCTTGTCTCATGAATAGATGATCTGTTGAGAGAAATGTCTTACCAGATTTTCACTAGATCCACACTCTCCCTTTTCCAAACTCATTTATTTGGCTACTCAATCCATCAGGATTGTTTGACTGAAAACTTATTTTCAGTAGTGTAGTTTGTTATTTGAAGATTTTTTATTTATTTTAATTTGTTTTTAAAATAATTTTTTCCATGAAGCAAACAGAATAAAATTATTAGTTACAGGTCAAATAGTTTTTTCAAAGTTTTTTGGCAATATCTACATGACCATAAAAGTTAAATTCCACTTTCAAAATTGACATGACATACAGGAAATATTTTCAGTTGATTGCCAGTGGAAAAGCATTGAGGTATTTCAGAAGTTGTGATTCAGAAGCCTGAGGTGTCTCTTCTGCAGCGGAAATGCTCTTTGTGATTTTGATTACAGATTGCAGAGATGTTGCAAGTGAAGCTGCATTGCCTTTCCTTCATAGACTTACATTGTCCTGACTCATTTTATTTGCTTTTTTTAAAAGGTTGGGATGCCATCATGGATTGGAAAGATGTCTTATCAGGAGGAGAAAAGCAAAGGATGGGCATGGCACGGATGTTTTACCACAAGTACGTGTTACCATTCATTCCTCAAGTAGTGTTTGAAAATGAGAATCAGTTTTGCAGGTTTCCTGTTACAGTTTTAGCAGTAGTAGACTATAATCTGCATTTGCAATATGCAACACTGCCAGACAGTTGCATAGGACCTGCATAAACCTTGTTATTCATACAAGCTCTGCCTTTGGTTTGGGCAGTGCTTCTTAAGCAATGTAGCATTATCTTTTCCAGATATTCCTTTCTTTAGTATCTCAGGCACAAACATCTTCCCTCTTAAAACTGTTGCAGAAATCTGATGGACTGTTGCAGAAGCTCTTGGAGTTTGATAGCCAAGCTTCAAAACCTCTTGGTTTTGGAGACTCCAAGCACACAAAGACAGCCCAGTCCACACATGGCAGTGGATAGAAAGCTTCTGAGTTTGGCTGCAGCTACTTCATGACTTGCTGCTAGGTCAAAATAACACTAGGTCAAACTAGAACTTAGAAGTTAGGTCACTGTGTACTCAGATGGACCAGGAAATAAACCCCATTTTTCCTGGAAGGTGTCACTGCATTTGAATAATGCATGGAAACTTTATCTGTTGCTAGCCAGCCTCCAGCTGTAAATGAGGGACAGCTGTCTGGTAAAAACAGCTCTATCCTTTCTGTTGTTGTTTCAATTAAACATCTTGCATGGGAATAGGGTCCAAAACCTGGAAGAGTAATGTTCTCTATCTGCTTTTGAAAGGCCGAAATATGCATTGCTGGATGAATGTACCAGTGCTGTAAGCATTGATGTTGAAGGAAAGATATTCCAAGCTGCAAAAGCTGCTGGGATATCCCTACTTTCCATAACACACAGACCTTCTCTTTGGTAAGTATGTTCAGAGCTTTATCATGGTCCTTGCTTTTAGCTTTCTGATAGGCAGTGGATTGCCCTGTACTCTTTCTACTTGGGCAGTTGTTTAATCAATATCTACTGTACTTTCTAAGAAAACTCATCTATATGATGTAAATTAATTCAGCACTGATTTTTTTTCATTCTTTGAAACTTAGTTATTCCGCCCTCACGTTCTTTTAACATGTTTCAGTTGTTAACATGCAGGTGTCAAAGAGGCAGGTAATACTTAAATCTACACCACAGCCACAACAGATACCACCAGGTTATTCTGTAAAAATGACAAGATACATGAGGTGTCCTGGGGAAGTTTACCAGTGTAGGGAGAAGATGGGAAATATGACAAGTGGTTAAACTATTCTTTATTCTTCCATAGGAATAATACATCTGGGGGTTTTTAATTTGAATTGTGTATTTTCTATGTGCAGCATTTGTGAGCTTTCAAAATTTGATCATCTGTTAAAATAAGAAATATCAGAATTCTGAGAAACATCATTCCAGTGAGGGAGTACTAAGTATGAAAAAGTCTCTCAAAGGAAATAAATGTAGTTAATACATAACTACTTTAAAGGGCAAAATGAGACCAAGGGGGTGTAGGTAACTTTAGCAGAGACTATTTGTTCTAACTCCTAGATCCTACTGTCAGACTCCTTGCTTTTTTTAAATAGATGACAAAAAAATCCATTATCAATCTGTTACCTCAAACAAAAGAAATTGTATCAGAGTCTGCTTCTCTGAAAAAGAATTGTTTCCCCAACATTCCTCCTTCCTCTATGTAGATGGTGACAGTGGAAATGGCTTTTGTTGGATCAGGACCTAAATGTTAAGAAAAAACTAGGATTCTGGTAGGAAAAAAATGTTCACATAGAATTCTGGTTTTAAAATAATTTAAATTACACTTATAAAGGAAAGTAGTATTGAATTTTTTTAAGTTTGGCATTATTTTAAAACCACTTCTCAAAAAAACAGGTATTTGAGAACATCTCACCTGTAAATGATGGTGAGAGGAATTTATGCATAAGACCTTTGGAGAAAGATCTTTTGAGTTCAGTTTCCTACCAGCATTTTTTTTCCTAGTGTTAGTGAGATTCAGAAAGATGTGGGATGGCTCTTGTAACCTCCACACTATTACTGAAATGATCAGGAATCAGAAATCTGGTGATTTTTGTGGCTCTGGAGAAGTAAACAAAGATGCTGAGTATTTAGAAATAAGCATCAAATACCTTTAGCTTAGGTATGCTCCCACAGGGATTGCACTGCAGAGAAAAAAAACATGTTCATGTGCTGTTTTCTCATCCTCATGATTCTACCAGGAAATATTTGTTCTTTTAATCAAAATAGTGATTAAAATTTTCCTAGACCACAGACACTGGACATCTCAATCAGCTCTTAACTTGTTGCTTTTTGGGTTTTGTTGAGGGAAAAATTAGAGTGATAGATCAAGTATTTGGGGTCACAAAGAATAATATGCAGGAAGTGGTGAATGTAAGTCTGGAGATTAATCTCTTTTGAGCCCCATGTCATAAGCCATTGAGTTTATTAAACTGTCACATTCTCTGGAGGGGATTTACAATCAATGTTTTATGATGCATCTCATCTTCTATAATTTATAGTGATAAATTACACAGTCATACCAGCAGCTCTGAGGTAACTCTGTGCCCTTCCTCTTGCACCTCCTGAAAAATGTCTTGTCAGGTCTTGACAAACTCCACATGTACACTGTGAATATTTTCGGTGCACACACCCTGATACTCACTGAAAGATCTGTGACTCCTACACAGACTTTTTTATTTTGGCCCCTTGCAAATCAAACCATGTTTTGGGACTGAAGGTACTTTTAGCCAGCCTTATAAGATGCAGGGAACAAACTGAGGTGTAATCTGAACAAATTCAAGTTTTATCAGTAGCATTAGGT
The DNA here is from genome assembly GCA_013396695.1 of Sakesphorus luctuosus. NCBI lineage: Eukaryota > Metazoa > Chordata > Aves > Passeriformes > Thamnophilidae > Sakesphorus > Sakesphorus luctuosus. The sequence continues at coordinate 253,987 of VWZD01002805.1, read as the reverse complement.
GTGCTGTGCCTGCCTCACTGTATTTTCTGCTAAGGAGGTAAGACTTCTCTCAGAAAGCAGGGCAAATAAAATAAACTGGGACTAGCATTCCTGAGGGAGAAGCAAACCTTGTCTGTTGCTGCTGTTCAAGCTCCTGGAGATAAAGGCATCTGATGGAGGATCAGTGAAGGCAGCTGTAGCCACAAGACAATGTTTCCAGCAAGGAGGCCCCCACCTTGGCCTGGGACAGCAGATGATGGATAGGGGGACTCTCCAGAGCCCTCCTGCCCACTCCTGCCCATCATTGCATGTGAGGGCCTCAGTGAGCCTGGCCATGTGGGCAGTGACTGCCCCAGCTGGGAGCCCACAGAGCTGTCCAGAGCTTACAGCTGGCACCCTGCCACTGAATTTCACCAGATGACCAGGGCTTTGAAATACCCAAGTGACAGGCTTTGAAATACCCAAGTCCCTCACACAAGAGTGTCCTGGGATGATGAGTTGCTGAAAAAAGTTTTACCCAGTGATGCAGGACTGGCCAACTCTTGAATTCCTGAGAGACATCACTGAGAAGAGATACAGACCGTCTACATTTGTGTGCAAAAATGACCCATCTGTTCGCTGAGTCATTACTAATGTTTGAATTTCTGCTGCAGGAAGTACCACACTCACTTGCTGCAGTTTGACGGACAAGGGGGCTGGCGTTTTGAGCAGTTGGACACCGCTATCCGTTTATCACTGAGTGAGGAAAAACAGAGACTGGAATCCCAACTTGCAGGAATTCCTAAAATGCAGCAGAGACTGAATGAACTGTGTAAAATCCTGGGAGAAGACTCAGTGCTTAAAACAATGGACAAATCTAAATAAATAATTTATGTTTTATGTTTTTAAAAGTATTTTTTTAGTTAAAGGCATTACAAATTCAGCCATTATCCTTTGCATGCATGGCGATAGAGGCTTGGAGCATAGCAAAACACAGCCAGCAGAAAATAATGCTCTGAATGCTATGTAAGTCTTTAGCATTTTAGAATTAAGGAAGAAAGTGGTTGAACTGTGAAAAGAAAATAAGCAAGTGCACAGAGTATAAGATTAGTCATTGCAGCTTATGTTAATTCCTAGTGAAAGCCCGATTCACTGCAAGAGACAATGAACACACTTAGGTTTTGTAGGTGAATTTTTGTCTGAGACTTGGCCTGCAGAATGTGCTCTTGTACCGGGTTACTGTGTGCATATGATATGCCTGCTACGCAGAGCAACCAGGCATGAAACTCAGGCATGGAGCACGACAGAGGCAGTATGGGTGAGTATGCAGATGCATGCAAAAATCTCATTTGGGTATAAGAAACATTCTCTCAGCCCATGTAAAACAAGACTTTTGTTCTACTACTGAATTGTATACACAGCCTTCCCTGCATTTTCATAGGAAATAACATAATAGGCTGACCAGAAGACAACTGTCTGAGCAACCCACTGCCCCCGTGATGGAGAAGCAGGGATAGAGCTAAATATGTAATATACTTGTGCTGTACTTTATGCCACTATGCATAGCTTCAGAGGCTCCTTGCCTTTCCTGATACATCAGTTCCTTTGGGGGATTATTTATATCCCTTGTTCAGTAACCTCTGGTGGTGTGGATGGAGTACTGGGCCTGGCACCAAGTGACTTTGTTTTCGCCTGACTAAATCATTCATCTGCTCCACGGGTCTGATCCATCCAACATCCATCCCTGACCCAGTTCCTCCACTGGTATAATCACAATATAGACACTTGTTTGTTCCATAAGACACTTTGTGATGGGAAGGATTGTCAGAGAAGGAAATGCCAGTTTCTAACAATACACTGAATTCTCAGGCATGGCTGTCCTGCCTGTTAAAATGCTCAGCATTTATAAAGATCTGTGAAAAGTTAGAGCATTTTGTAACCACTAATTAATATGCCTGCCATGTTTGGTGGAGTGGCTGAACACTGTGAGCAAAGGCACTGCTTCACAGCTTTGCTTTCAGATGCCCTCACCGATTGTCCATCTGCTTTTCAGTTCAGTAGGAACATGGTCCCCCGTCAGCTGGGTGCTTTAACAGGACTGCCTGAGACAGTGCTGGCCTGAGTGCCTTGCTGGAGGCAAGACCTGGAGAATTAGAAATAAAGATGTGAATGTATTTAAGAGCTCCTGCTCTCTCTGACTGCAAGTGCATGGCAAATGGACAGCTCAGGAGTGAAGATCAGATGGGGTAAGAGGCTTTGCAGATGGATAAATGAACCTTAGCCAAGATCCTGAAGTTTTTTGTTTTTTTTTCCAATAAGTGTGATTTCCTTAAAATCTGTTGTTCTTAGTCTGAGAGAGGCTGTGCATAAGCTATTAAGCATTGCTAAAGAGAGAAGTATATTAGGACCATTTGCTGAGATGGAAATGCTTGAGCACCCTGAAGTTAATACAACCTATTTCCTTTTTCTGATTACTTCAAAAACAGGGGGAGAATGAATTAACTCCCTCTGCCAAATCCTAGGCAGTGCACTAACTATTAGCTCATGTTCCTTCTCACTGTGGGCTCGGCTTGCTGCTTGGTATGGCACTTGCCCCAGAAAATGGAGTAAGTCTGCTCCCTCCAGAATCTGTGGCTTGAATGTAACCCTTTAACTTACCCTGGGACAACAGTTTGTTCCTTTCATTATTTTTACTGTAGAGCCCTGTGAGATGTCCCACTGACATAGAAAGGAATGCTCTTGGGAACCTTTTTAAGGGCTGAAAAATTTAGGTTCAAGATAAGAAGTTGTGTTGTAAAGCACGGACCGGAGGTCACTGCTGTGGTGGGTGACGTGCACGCATTTTACTTTGCAAGTGTCTGTGCTTGTCCCTCTCCCTGAAGGCAACCTTTCCCCCTTCTCGTCTTCAAAGCAACATTCAGAACTGCTAAGGGAAAAAAGAAGGCAGCCAAGAATCTGTTCTCAGTGAGCATGAATGAGATGACTGATGAGAGTAGAAAGCTTGCACATTTCTGAGTTACATTCCTCTAAGATGTGGTGAATCAGACGCACACCGCACACGTGCCCTTGTCCCAGCTGCAGCGTATCCTGCTAGCACAAAGCAGCCACTAAGCCACATTTCCACAAGCCTCTCCCAAGGCGAGGCCTGAAGTGGAGGAAGGGGCATTACTGTTCCCCACCCCCTCACTAAGCACTTTAACATGTGGCTCGTAGCTAAACCAGGGTTTATCCACCACCTGAATGAGTAGGACACTGAAAACTGCTGAAGAATTGGCCCAGTTTAATACAGCTCCAGGTATCCCACCAAAGCTCTGCTCTGGCCCTTGACCTGCTGGGAGCCATTACAGACCAGCAGAGCACCTGAAATCTACTCACAGATACCAAAGCTGGGTAGCCTTCATGGCACAAAGCAAACACCTTCTGAGGAGACCAGATTTAGTAGAAGAAAGTTTGTTTGCTGCTTTTTTAAATGAGATTATGCATAAAAACATACTATATATATGTTACTGATGACATTTTGATGAAAACTGAGATACACCATGATCAGTGTAATAGTATTTTCTTTGAAATTTGATATATGTTTCTTGGATCCAGTAATAGATTTAACCATTTCCATTCAATTATATAGTGTAAAATATTCTAGCATCTTACTCAGCTATTCACATTCTTGTAGGTATGGCAAGAACATTAGAGGCTGGTATGAGAAGAAACACTTCTCTAAACAGGAACTTTCTGAATGATACTGAACTGGTTTTAGAAGGATTTTCTGTACCAGTGGTTCATTATTTTTAAAGCTAGTTTTGTGGCAGGAAGAGAAGCTGTCCTGGAGATATTTTCTGCAAACTTTCTCTGTTGTTCCAAGGGCTAATTGAGACTGGAGTCTCCGTTTCTGTTTCTGAGAGTTTTACAGGGCATAGGCCAGCTCATTTTGTGCTGCTTCAGACCCAGCCGAGCAGAAGTGCATGCTCCCTGCTCAGGAATAACTCAGGGAGACAGTGTTTAGGAGCTGAGGCAGGGGGAGCACATGGCCCTTGGAGTGCAAGAGGGTCAGAGCAGGACAGGATGCCTTGTTGGAAGCTTTTTTGCAGTGGAATTAGAGCTGCTTATCAATGTTCGTTCCATTTCTGGCATTCAGGAGCTGTGACTCCCAGGAGGCCAAGGAAGTCACTTTTGGATCTTCTTTCTGCCTTCCTGTCTATCTGGAGCTAGCCAGATCCAGCTTGTTGTGTCACAGCATCTGTGCATGCGGGGCTGGACACTGCACAGTGCTGAGCACACCTGGCCTCCCTGAGCACCCTCTCACTCCCCAGCGCTCAGGGCAGACTGTGGCTCTGCATCCTAGAGGAGTACAGATGCTGAGCAAAATTCATACCAGCCTCAGGCAGCGAGTAACTGTACAATAAAAATAAAAATTCTCCACATCAGTTCATTTGAATAATGCAGGATTTTTTTTGCAAGAATCTTCAGAATGGGAGGACACATTTTTTGAGCATGGAATTTCAGTGTTTTAGCGTGGGAGGAGTTTGTTTTTCATTTAGTTTGGGAACCAGACCCATTCCTGGTTTGGACTTGGAAGCCCTCCTTCTGCAGAGACAAAAAACCCCACATACCTTTTAAAGGACTCTTTTGAAAGCAGTGGGATTTGTATTTGAGTAGGGAATGAAGAACTGGGTAATCATTGAGATATTTTAGAGAAAATTGCATTAAAAAATTACGTCCTAAAGCAAATGAATACATTTACAGCCCCCTCAATATGTATGAATGGTGACAGTGCATGTCAAAGTCAAATTTATGAACCAATCGTATAAAGAAATCCCCCTACTAAGCTGTTCATGAAGTTTAAGAGAACTGAACTTCTAATTGAATGTTTTGTTTATGTTTGATATTAATGCCTTTTAAGAGCAGACAATTTATAAAGCAATAAAATATGCTTAACAGTTGTAATTTATTCCAACCCCAAATAAAACATGTTGCATTTACTTTGAGTTTGCAGTGTTCCTTATGAGTCATTCATAAAGCAGTCAGGGCCTTCCTGCATGTGCTCTGGAGTCCTTTCCCATCCCTCATTTCTGTGATGGAGCAGGAAAGCTTGGGGTGGATGTTACATGTTTTCAAGTTAAATGTTCCTAGATGGTGGCACAAGTTGGTGGCAAAGGCTGCTATGAGGTTTCTCATATCTCATGCCCATCCACTTCAGTGTGTACCTGATTGATGACAGGAAGGTGACAAGAGCCGCCACCCCTTGCTGGGGTGTTCTGCAGGGGCCCTGGGACAAAGCAATGAGCCAGAGGACCTTGTCAGTAGTGCCACATCAGGTGTCCTCAGCAGCATCACTCCCAAAGGTTGTTATTGTGGTCATTGTAAGATACAGTTATGCATAAAGCATCAATGTCACAAATGCTAACAAGCAGGTGCCATGGTGGCCTAGCAAAGAAGAGTCTTTTCTTGTGGATTATGAGGACGTTGGTTGACTCCTTGGCTGCCTTGACAGAGCTGGCTGGTGTCTGGCCCTTCCCAGCTGTGTGGAGGTGTTAGTGAGGTACTGCATGGCGGTACAGGGCCTGAACTATGCAGCTGAGGAGCTGGTGGTGATGGTGGTCACTTGAGAACTAGATTCTTATGGATGAAGGCCAGTCCTCCGTGCCTCCCTTCCAGCAACTGCCCCCACTCAGAGAGGAGAGACAGTCCAGGACATGAGCCATGAGAAAGGCACTTCTGTGGCTCTGTGGGTGGGCTGTAGGACCACACTTGGGCACATGCATTGAAGCAGGAGGAGACAGACTTTATTGTAGTGGGGGACATGAGCTGAAAGCTCAGGTTGCACTTGAGTTTCACTTTTTTTTACAAGAAATGTCTTGGTGTCCATTCCTTGTAGAGTGCTCCTGATTTCTGATCAGGCCATCAGAGGACTGGAGCCATGTGTTTGAAATGAAGTGCTGTAGTCCTGAGCCTCTGCTGAAAGGTTAAGTATTCCCAGAAGAGAGGAAACAGCAAGACTTGTATTATGGCAGCAAAAAGGACTCAGGAAATATTCAGAACAAAAATGTTCAAAGACTTCCCACAGGTGAAATTTTCCTGTAAGTGAGGAATATCTGGAAGAACATCTTACACTGTCTCTGTATGGCTTATTTCTGATTATGGCTCATTCTGCAGCATCTGCTTTGTATTCTTTAAATTAGTGTCTTTAACCTCATGCAAGTGAGACCATCTGTGAGAGGTAACAGTGACATTTCAAAAATACTGCACCCACTCAATGCAAGTTTGATGTGTCTGAGCGATCTGTTTTTAAACAGGTAATTAAAAAAGAAAGAAAGAGGTTGTGATGGAAGCTGATGCAGGGCTCAGAAGCCAGGTGGGGCCTGGGGCTGAGACACTAGGCTGGGATGAGGTCTGGGAAAAATCACTCCAAGAGAGCCCATGGGAGAAGCCAGATGCTGAAAAAAGAAAGTAATGAAATCTTAGACATAATGTAATTGTGCAATAGCACATTTCTTTTCTTCTCTTGTCATCAAACAGAGAGACAAGCTGTCTCTGACACAGCATTTGTAGGATAATATAAACAACAACAGAAAAATATTCATTTATTGATCAATTTTAGCATTAAAGAATTGTCAACAAAGTTATTTAAATTGAAATGTCTTTGAAACAGTTCATATTTGCATTTTTTTAGAGCTGCATTTCAAATAGAACAGATTCATAATGCTTTTCATAAAGACTTGGGTCTTTGGGAATTAGAAATTATTCTTACCTTAAATGACTAGCAAGATACTGAAGCAAACTTGAACTATTTAATATTTGAAGCACTCAAAAACATTGCACTCAGTAATTCCAGTATTTTGTTCTCAGTTAAAATGTTCTTCCTGTCAATTATAGCCCCACTGTCCTATAAGTAATCAAGTTTATGAGGTATTTCTCGATCAGCTGGTGTTTCTTGTGCTAGTGTGTTTGGAGATCTCTGTTGTATGGGTTGCACTAAGTCTTCCTTCCCACCCTTTTTGGTCCACTTTCTGTCCCTACTCAGATCTGTGCAGCTCTGAGACAATCGGGTGCCAGTGCCTTTGGTGGCAAGTGATGGAAGAGAGGGTATGGGGTCATGGGTGCTGTCAAATGCAGCTGGTTTTTTATAGATAGTCTGCAAACACTTTCAGGAAAAGTCTTAAGAAATAACATCTGCACAACTAAAGCGGTAGCTGACGAGGAACTAATCCAAGGTACTGAGACACAACAACTGGTGGTGGTAAAGCTGGGCTCTGCTTACGTGTATGCTCTCAGTAATAACACATTCTTGCACTGAGTAAACACCTCCCAGCATCAGTTCATACCTGCAAAGCCAGAGTGGTTTAAAAGCTACACAGCTCTTACTTGTGAAAAACAAAGCATACTTTTTTAATCCTAGCCCTCAATTTTCATCATAGACACACAATTGCCTTTCATAATGTTCTTTGGAGTATTTCTGGGTAACCCATAAATATAATCCATTCTTAAATAATAACATGTCTTGTCTGAGCTCTGCTATTCAACCAAAATCCCTTCATAACCCATATGAAATGGCAGTCATAGAAGCAACATTCTGAAAATCCCCATTTCCTTGATAGTGCAAAATGAGCATACAAGGAGGTGCTGTCACAGTCTTTTACACTGTAATCACGTTACAGAGAATTCCACTCCTGCCTAATCGCTAATTTTCCCTTGTGTATGTGCCATGTGGCTCATTGCTGAGCCTCAGAGGATGAGGACTCTGTTTATTAGACTCTTGCTTGCATTATTATGGGTGGAAAAAAGAGTGATTGATGTATTTCATGTCAAGATGAAAGTGGAGGCAAGGCAATCCGGCCTGGGAGAATTATTGTGCTTCCTTTGTAAGGATCCAGGGACTTCTGAAGGGAAGTTCAATTCCTCTTTCAAGTCACAGGCTGCAAACTGCTTCTGTCTGACAGAGGATTTAATTAACAACCAGGAAAAAAACTCACTGGCAACATTATTTTTAAAGATATTTAAAAATGTCTGTTTCTAAAAAACAGGCCTGCTGGATGTTGCCTTACTCAGGCTGATCTGGCTTTGTCAATTGCCTGTGACCCACTGGCCCTGCTGTGACACTGGGCAAGGACAGGGCAGTGCCAGTGAGGGCTGGACCCCTCGTATCCCTGTGGGACAGCACCAAGGTGCCTGCTCCTCTGCCCCTCTGAGCACCTCTGGGAAACCCAAGTTACTGCACTGGCATGGGCTCCAACCTTTCCAACCCCCTTCCCTCCAGCCAAGGACTATTTCCTCAAAAACAATCTTCTCACCCTCTTGACTTTAACTCCTGTGCTGTCTGTCAAAGTTTCCAGGCGAGTCAGGAGTTCTCAAGAGCACCTTAAAGACAACCCAGATCAGATGGGCCAAAGCGTGCTCTTACCTAGGACAGAGTGTAGGGCTGTACCACCAGATACCTGCCTGGCCTGTCATGAGGCCATATTCCAAGTTCTTGTTCAGTTTACTTCAAGCTGTGCAAGAAGATGTGTGTTTACTTTGCTAATTCAGAGCCTTATGCAGCTGCAAGAGGCATAAAGGATATGCAGAAGCTGGGAGTAGACAAATTCAGACTGATGAACCCAGGACAGGTTTTACTTCTGATGGCTGCTGGGGTACTCCAGCAGAAAGTGCCTGTTTGGCACAGGACATTTTATGATGGCATCTTGTGTTAAGTGGTGCCAAACCAGTCCCTCCTGGCCAGCAGGAAAGTGGGAACTCCAGTGCTGCTGGAGTCAACAGGACTGCAGCACCCTGTGCTTGCATGGATCATGGCTAGCCTGCTGAAAAGCTACTGTGAGATTGGGAGGAAAGGACTGAAGACCTGGAGCCATGAAGGACAAGTCTCTCCAGCTCTTTTCCTGCATTGTAGGAAGCAAGTCCAGACAGACCTGAGCTGCCCTGCCCTGGCACCCATAAAAGCACATTTAGTCACCATTGCCCACCCTGAAAGGCACTTGCTTCTTCCCACAGGAGCCACCCTGCATTACCCACCACCAGGAGAAACACGAGGCTGGGATGCATGAAATGCAGCACTGGGCTGCCTCCAGATCAAAGCAGGCTCCTGCAATGCCAGCCCAGAGTATGGGCAGAAGACCTTTGCTGTTTGCACCCACCTGCCCAAACAGGTCTTAGACTGGCCATTATCTATCTGGGTTTGTGCTTTAATCCTATCTGACTGTCACAATCTTCTCAAGTTTTTTTGGATTTCTTGTGGGTGGAGGCAGAAGAGGCATAGCTACGTGCTCTCCTGAAGGCGTGTGTGAGCAGAAAGTATTTGCTTTGTTGCACTTGAAGATGAGTCCTCACCCACAGTGGCTTGTGTGAGAACACAGTTCTGTTGACTGCCATGGAGAGCTTAGGGGGTAAGAGTTTCACTAGAAATGCACTTCCACAAGCATTCAAAAATACTCCAGATCTGGGAGAGCTCTTCATCAGTGATGTCGTGCTTCATTTACCTCAGTCAGGTTCTCCAGCAGTCGGCCTAGCCCCAGATTCAGGCACAAATACTCAAGCTTCTCTGTGCAGGCTTACAGGCTCCAATTTCCTGTTCACATGTAATGCTAAGCCTCATGAATCCTGTTTGAAAGTGCTGCTAGAGCTGCAGTGCACTGGGCTTCTGGTAGGAAAGAGAAGTGATGCTGAGTTGAGCACCATGTTTAAGAGTGGAGCCAGATTTGTTGCTGGTGAAACACAGGGCATGTCAGGGAAACTAAACAAAACAAATGCTTGGACCATGAAGCTTAGAGTCACCAGGCATCCCGAGCCGTTCTTGAAAGGTTTCCTTAATGACACTGATTAGATTATTAGAGAGGAACTTGGAAGAACCCACATTACTGCTTAGTTTGCAATCTCCTATCAGTGAAGCATTGCCAAGTTTTGCTGTCAAGCCAGGCTTGCTCCCTTCACAGTAATTTCCTGTGAAGATTATTGATAGTGGGTGAATTCCACTGATGACATGTGCAACTCCTTTTGCTATTTGTAGGCTAAGAAATTGCCACTTTTTTTAGGCACAACACACAAAATAGCAACTGCATTCATGACCCCTAACAGTATGAAGGCACCTTAAGTGTTTGTTTTGTATGAATATAATATTAAGGTGCTCAGCTGTTCTTGGGGCTGACTGACTATGCAATACACCATGGAATATTTAACTGGTGAGAGATGAAGTCAAAATTATTCACAGATCCTAAATTCCTCCCCAAATTCTTTCCCCCATAATTTGCATGCTGCAGTACTTAATTGGAGCAGATCTGCATCCTGAGCAGCACTGCTATGGGCAGGGCTCAGCAACAGTGGCATTTCCCAAGAGTTTCATGACTCTGTCTCTGCCAGGCTGAGGTTTTCCTAGCTGTATACTCATCTGCCACACTTAGGAAGCCTTCAGTGAAGATGATGTAAGCTTTGCAGATGCAAATCAAAGATGAATTGAATTTGGCCTTTAGTTATTCCTTGTTGTGTAGGACTGACATGACTGATAAGCTGGAGGGAAAAAAATATTGGGGAAAAAAATTAAACACATCTAAGTTTTCTTCCAGTCAGTTCCAGCACTCAAACCGGTGCTGTCTGCCTTTACAGAAACCAGCTGTAAGAGGCTGGGAAGTGCTCTCATGTTGCCTAGGGCATAGCTTTGATCCAACAACCTCAGCTTGCCTCTCATAAAGCTTTCTTAATGCACTTGATATGGGATCCTGCCTGAGATAATGAATCATGGTGCATTTAAAAGAAATTAAAGGATTAATGTCAAACTCTGCCTTTAATCCAAGCCAGCACCTTAATTATTCCTCCAGTGTGCAGAGTGGTGGGACAGCAACAGTCCCATGGGCATCAGCTCATGGGCTGAGCACCTGCAAATGTAGGTCACTGCCACCTGAGAGACAGAATCAATATTTCAGGGTGTATTGCTCCCTCTGTCTTGTGAGTTTAATGGAGGAGGTAGGAGAACTGAAATAAATTTTTAAACAACCTGACTGGAGGGCAAAATCATCTTAATTAAATCTCATTCACTCTTCCTCTGATCCAGCCTGCAGATGGTGTGTCCCTCCTGCACTTTGAAGAGGTTAGCCCAGAAAGGCTTGCAGAGACAGCAGATCTGAGACTGTCAGAGCTTACTTCCAGACAGGTTTCCACTGCAAGGATCACTGACGCTGTCTGTCTGTTGACAGACCACAGAATTTGAACACAGCAGACAGAGGGACATGTTCCCAACTCTGTCCTTCCATGGTGAAAGTAAGGGTGGGCGGGGTGTCACATATTTTGGAAAACTTTGGGGTTTTTCCTCTTATGCTTGTACTTGTGTTTATTCACTGAGCTTTGAGCACAACTGTTTACACTCTGGGCTGGCTTTCCCAAGGGTGCTGGTGAAGGTCCTCAGGACTGGGAGCCACAGCACTGGCAGTACCTACCCAGCAAACACACCCATGGCACCATTTTGCTTTGTCTCTGGTTCATATTTGCAGGCTTTATTCTCTGGCCCTGAAGATAGAAATAAGTTGCTTTTTATTTATTTTATTAAAAAACCCAAACAACTGTGTGTTTTTCTCCTTTACTTACCTGCACAGAACTGGAATTCCCAGAGCAGGGGGAAATCTGTTAGATTTGTGATAAAAAGGGTGAGAATTGGCTTTGTTGAGAAACAGTTTAGTTCTGATCTGTTCCAGCTTAAGTGCTTGCTCTGTATTGCAAACAGGGCTGTCAGCCTGGCTGCACCCAGCACCACGTCCTCCTGGCCCCAGTGAAGGAGTGGGATAGAGGCCAGCAGCGATACTGGGGTGTCCTGCAGGGCTTCTGGGTGAAGACATCTTGGCAATGCTCCCTGCCTCTCTGCCAAGGGTCCCTGACGTGGTGGAAACGAGTGGAGAAGGAGGAATGCTTTAGTCCCATCTCACGCTGATGAGATGAGGATAAAGGCTTCGAGGCTGAAGGGGCAGCTGCACTTCAGAGGAGAGAAAAGCCAGCGGCTCAGTGGAGGAAAGAGAAAGCCAGGGAGGAGGGAAGCCAGAAAATGCTTCCCCTCTGGGGGCAGTAGCGACTTCCTTTTGAAGACTAGAAGCAGCGCATCTTTGAAGTCTGTTCCAAACCGAGTACATAAGAGCTCTGGGGGTGTTCACAAAACAGGGATGCCTGGCAGTAGTTCCAGGGATTGTGCAAGGGCCCCCATGAAGTCAACCAAGAATGAGCCGGAGGAGCAGCTCCACAGCTAGAGTAGTGGGATGGGACTACCAGCCAGGGACCCATCCCTCACCATCTGACAGGGTAAGGTGGAGCAGCTGGAAAACTACTCTTTCCACTGCAAGAGCCCTCATTACCACTCCAGAAGAGCCTGCCCACAGCCAAGAGAGTTGCTGCCCACCTTTAGCAAATCATTAGAGCCAGGCTCGCTTCAAGTCCTGGACCACAGGATGTTAGCCAGCATTGTATGGGCCAAAGAAAATTTAAATGCTGCTTTTTAACCCCTTTGTAGAGCATCTTTAAATGCCTGGTCTTTATGGGACACCAGATGCCTTTGGGAACCTCTGGCCACATCCAACCATGACCATGGGAACGCCCTTCTGGCGAGTTACAGTTTCTCTGTCTGAACACCAGCACTTCCAGCCTCCTCCTGTCATGCTGGAAGACACTACTCCCAGGCCACGCACTCAGGCCAGTGATAAACATGGTGAGCATGTGGGGCCCAGGGGCAGACTGCAAGGGCCACCTAGTGCTTTGTGTGTGGCATATGCTGACATGAGTGCCCACAGCAGCCAGCTCCTCATCACCGTGAGGAAAGGACTCTGGCCCGGAGTAGGTGAACACCTGAACTACTGTGTGAGTGGGACACAAAGCAACACATGAAGGCTGTTGGTGGCTTGCCAACCAGCTTGCATGGATGTGAAACTACTGTTTATTTCCGCTGTAATCAAGATTTATAAAATCTACTGATACGTCTCATGTGGATGCAGCATCACTCAATGTTGCCAGCACCAATTTACACCCATGCACATCATTAGGTATGTTTCCTGATGCTTATCAAACGTGTCCTGAACATGATGGCAAGATTGGAATGTTCCTAACCTGTTGGTTGCTCAGCCTGGAAAATATGTGGGCAAAGTTTTATGGTGTTTGTGCCTTTTCTGCATAGTTTTTCCTGTGCATCCAGTAGATGCTGCTTTGATATGGCTGTCAAGGCATGCCATGTGTATTGTGTAACTAAAAGTGGAAAAAAGTTTTCTGAGGAGTGCTGCCACACGTGCCACAAACAGCTGAACCTATGAGTTAGGGAGTGTGATGTGTTTCCCCACCTGTTCTTACCTAGAGATATTTCAGTACCATTTCCCTTGTGATTCAAAACCTGTTTCTTCATGCTTCAAAACTAGGTTCTACGTGCTGGAGATGGTTTGCACAATCTGTTTCTAATGGCAGAGTTCAAACATTTCTAATGCTTACATGAGGAATGGAGCAAGGTTTCGTGTTTGCCAATGCCACACCTCAAGCAGCTTTGCTTAAAAATAATGATAATTTTACAAAACAACAAATACTGGATTGTTGTTATCGTAGTGTTTCTGATTTCTGAGCCTTCAGCATATGGCTAATCTAAATTTTCCTATTTTCTTTGTGAATATGAGCACTGTATACTTTCATATGAATCTGGAGGGATTTTACTCTTTTATAACTATGGGTGTGCAGGAGTTAAAAGATATAGCACAACTCCAAATTTTAAAAAACTTTTTGCATTTATATCATCCAACAACAACAAAAAAATTATTTTACTTTTCTTTTCTGTCTTTACCTTTGAACTGAGCCAAGCCAGGAAAATTTCAGTCCTCCTAGAAAAGATTTCACAAGATTTTATGTGTAACTAAAAAGGGGGTTGTATCATAGTACAAAAATCACAGTATTTGCTACCCAAAAACTTATTGGGTAATAGTAGATAGCTCAGCATGTAACTGATGACAGTAACACAGGTTAAAGTTCAGATTAATTTCAAAGAACATGACTCACAGGTTAAAAGAATTACTGTAAGTAGCTATTCAGTTAGTAAATATACAGAAAAGCCTGTAGAATTGAGGATGCTTGATTGAGCATTCTAGAGAAATACATGCAGTTATACTAAAGACTGACTGGTTAATTAGATAGTGATGACTATTGAGTTGTATTAGTACGTAGATTGGTTCCGGGCTTACCGGTTTTAGGCACAGCTCATTGATTATTCTTGTTGCCTTCTAACTTAGGGGTCAGAGGAAAAAGGCAGCACATCGGTCCCTTTGATTTTATTGAACTTCAGCCCAAACTTTCTGTGGGTCCTGAGAGAGACTGGTCAGTGAATGAGCTGCCACACTCGATTTGATCCATGTTTGAGTGCTTTAGTTTAATTTGAAGGACAGTTCAGAAGCTGTATGGACTATCCATAATGGACAATTGTATAAAAATTTGCCCATAGGGTTAGTTTGCTGTAACCCCAGTTATTCACAGTGTGGCTTGGACTTTGGTATGTGAAGGGTTTATTTATCACTGGTAATTATCACTGTGCACAGCACCACTCATCTGCTGTACAATCAAGGAGCACCTTGCCAAGGACACAGAAAGATCTTGGTCTCTTCTGAGTAACACTGGATTTTTGGTCTGAGGCTGTCTTGTGGCACGGATGTCACAGATCAGTTGGACATTTTTCCAGGCCTGCAGGTACATCATGTACTTCATGCTTGAGCAAAAAGAGAAGCAAGGTAGGACTTTGTCCCACAGCTTGCCAAGCAATAAAATGTGGTCACTGTTTCACCAGGTAAATAGAGTAATTCAGAGCACTAGAAATTCTCTGTATACAGCACTGGGACTTCTTTGTGTCCTGCTGCCCCTCTGTCACCTGAGCTCATCACTGCTTAGGTACCAGGTTGGATTTACTGCGTTTCGCTCTGTCAGTGAGCAGCACAAATAGTACCCATTACAAGTTCTCAGAAAAATTTCTGAATCACTGCTCTATCAACCCAACTGGGGAATTAGACTGAGCAGGTTTATGTAGAAATAAGCGAATAGGAATAATAAATATCAAAAATCCCTATACATTTTAGTCCTGTGCCTATGATAACCAGTTACCCCTTCTTTGGGAGCAGCAGCACTGAATTCCAAGCAGGTGAGCTCCATCTACCCACGTGCATGCAGGGCAATGACTTGTTCTTCACTTTAGTTTTTGACAATGTCATCATTTTAAAATCACCTTACAGGTTGAAGCCTTCAGGATGCCTTCATGAAAGGCTTCTGTGACAGAATGAGTAACAGGAGTATCAAGTTACTACTGTAACAGGAGTATCAAGAAGGATAACAGAGTCTTGGGAGAGGCAGTAAGGACTCAGGAGCAGTTATTTTTATCAGTTGTCCTGGTCAAAGGGAAGGGGGTTGAAAGGGCCAGTCAAACCTGGTGACTCAACAAATGGTTACAGGACTGGGGCCAGAGCCAGAGGTTCAGCTGCTTAAACCATTGGTCCTCCTTTAAAAAATCTAGCCTACTGGGAACTGATGAGGTCCTTTTGTCAGAGAAGGGGAAGAACATATTTGGTCAAAGGTTTGCTCAGCTGGTGAAGAGGGCTTTAAAGTAAAGGTGCCAGGGGAGGGGAACCTCAGTCTTTTCCAGTCCTACCAGTTTGATGTCTGCTACCAGGAGATGCCCAGAGCCTGGAGAGGAATCACAGGTTAGCAGGAGAGCACCTGAAGGGAAGCACAAGGAGATTCCAGACACTCCAGCCAGTGAGGCAGTTTCAATAGGGAGCCAACTTCACTGCCCCGCTATGCAAGAGCACAGAGCATGGGGGATACTCAAGAAGGAGTTAGAGATGTGCACATGCCTTCAGGGCTGTGATCTTATGTCCTAGGATGGCTCCTGTGACTGGAGCTTTGCAATGGAAGGATACAGATGGGGAGAAAGGAGAGGATGTCACCCTCTGTGTCAGTGACCAACTGGAGTGCACGGAGCTCTGTCTGGGGTTGAGAGAGAAACCAAGCAAGAGCTTATGGGTCAGGACTGAAGGGAGGGCAGGGACAGGTGACATTATCATGGGGGTCCACAACAGCTGCCTGGCCAGGAAGACCAAGGATGTGACGTTCTCTACAGATACGTAGGACTGTTCTCACACTCAGAAGCTCTAGTCTTCTTGGGGAACTTCAGCCTCCCTGATATCTGTTGGAGGGACAACACAGCAGAGCATAGGCAATCCAGGAAATCCCTGGAATGCTTACATATTAACTCCTCCAAGAAACAAAGAGAGGTTCTATGCTGGGCCTTGTTCTCACCAACAAGGAGGGGCTGGTGGAGAATGTGAAGCTCAAGGGCAGCCTGGGCTGCAGTGACAATGAAATGGAGGAGTTGGAGATCCTTGGGGCAGTGGAGAGGGTCACAGCAAGCTCAATAACCTGGACTTCAGCAGAGCAAACTTTGGCCTATTCAAGAGTCTTCTTGATAGAGTGCCATAGAATAAATCCCTGGAGGGAAAAGGGGTCCAAGAAAGATGGTTAATATTAAAGGGTCATTTCCTCCAAGCTGAGGAGTGGTACATCCTAACCAAGAGGAAGTCAGAAGGACTGGGAGAACAAAGAACTGCCCAGTGTGGGAGAAGATCAGGTTTGAGACCACCTAAGGTTATCTGAAGGTGCACAAGTCCATGGAACCTGACGAGATGCATCTGTGGGTCCTGAGGGAACTGGTGGAAGAAGTGGGTAAACCAATATTCACCATATCTGAGAAGCTGTAACAGTCCAATGAAGTTACCACTGACTGGAAAATGGGAAACATAATTCACATTTTTAAAAAGGGAAAAAAGAAAGTCCTGAGGAAGTACAGATGAGTCAGTCTCATCTTGGTGCCCTGGGAGTGTTCAAGGCCAGGTAAGATGAGGCCCTGAGCAACCTGATCTAGTGGAAGGTGTCCCTGCCCATGGCAGGAGGGTTGGAATAGATGATCTTTAAGGTCCCTTCCAACCCAAATTGTTCTATGATTCTATAAATAATCATAGGACTAAACTGAAATATGGTGATTGCTCTCAATCTGCTAAATGTGTACTTTACCCAGCTCAAACATGGAAAGAAGGATTTATTAGACATCTGCTAAAAATGATTGACAGTGAGTATCTGTATCTGCATTCATATAATTCTAATCTGTGGTCTTGAATGTTTCCATGTTTACTGTAAGGAGGGGCTATGGTTAGTTAATCCAAGAGCTACAGAGTGCCCTGTCACTGCAGGAGGTACAATATGTCACTTTTTAAAGTCATAAAACAAAACAGTTTTCTGCAGAGGCCTCCCAGACCGTGGGTTTGGAAGCCACTCTTGGGAAACAGCACCTCTCGAGCAATTGCTCAAACCAATGACAACCTGCTTGCTCAAGGTGTGCCTTATACACACCCTGTTCTGCTATATAATTCATGGTAATTATATGCTCGCTGAAAACACAGAACAAAACCATAAGTAGGAACAAATAGACAGCCTGAGAAAAAAAAAATCTTTGGTCTGTAACAGTTTTTAAATAGATGCTATTTGTTTGCTTCTGCAAAAGATATCATCACAGCACAGCTGGACTCCAGCTGCTTGCCTGCAAGTAGCCCCATCTCTGCCCAACTCTCCTGACAGTGAGCATGCTCTCAGGATATGGGAAAAGAAAGAGATCCCCAGGGTAAAACTAACCCTCCTAAACTGGCACTAACACAGGTATTTTTTTTAAGAGATGGGGGCTTGCTTCTCTAGATCCTGGCAACATGTCTGGTTTGCTGTGTGAAGCGAGCGGGAAAAGGAGGGTTGAACAGCTGCCAGGCACGGCACAGCAGGGCTTGCCCTCTCCTTGCACGGGTGCAAAGGGAGTCCAGCACCACTCAATTTGAAGGGTAGGATTGGTGACCTTGGCTTCCTTCTAAAACAAAAAGCCAAGGTGCCACTCTGGGGAGGGCAGAGCAGCAGGTTCTTGGTGACAGCAGGGTCTTACCTACTTCTGAGTGTCATTAACATATGGCTGCACACTCTCCTCCTTCCATGAGGCCATAAACTTGAACTTTATGCAGTTGCCAGAGCCTCTTATTGCACCTGGTTTACTCATAGGAAAGTATGAATTTGCTTTGAATTGGTGGGTTTGGTCTTATTTCTTAGTGATTTGTTTGTTTCCTGAGGAGAAAAACATGAACTCATAACTCTCCCAGTTAGAAGTACACAGGCTACTTAATTCACTGTAATTGCAATACCATATTTTTAACAATTAGCCCCTAGTAATTAGTTAATTACACCATCACTAGTGTAGCTATGAATAGATGTTGAGTTCCATTGCTGAGTGTGGTGACAGAATTAAACCCACGTGCAATGAGATAACACTCCCTACAGACTCCCATGCTCCTCACAGTTACTACAGAAAAGATGCAAACACAATGCCAGCCCTTTCCAGAGTATTTTATATCATGACCTCATTTTAAAATTATGCTTCTTAAAGAGCATAATTGATGACATTCACTGGTGACCCACAGGAAGCAGTGCAGCCATGGACATTGGTGTTCCTTGGACACAACAGGGCAGGATGGTGTCTTCGGCAAGGCCCAGCCCAGCTGTGGATGTTCAGCTCTGCACAGCTCCTGCATCATTGCAGGATCAGCTCTTGGGAGTCTCTTTGCATATCTTGGGTGTGTGCTTGTGGAGGGAGCATTGCATCCTTGGAATATGACACAGCATACCAGGCTGGTGGTTCCCAGGAACCAGAAACTGATGCAAACAGCTGCAGGTATAAGTCCTACGTATCCATGATCAGATGAACATGTATCCATGCACTGTCATGTTTTTACTTCAGAACCATGGGATGTTGATATAAAAAGTATGTCTTTCATATGATAGTACACAACTATTTTCAAAAGACTGGGAGGAGAAAGCCTTCTGCTTTCTGAGGTCCATACATGGTGTACATGAGACTGTAAATCCCAAGATCCAGAGAGCAGAAGATACAGAGCAGTTTTACTTCTCTGCCAATAATAGGTGAGACCTGCCCAATAGGAGGGGGATCCAGCATGGTTACAGATATCCTGAGTCAGGTTGGTGTCCATGGAGGCCCAGCAGGAGCTGGGAATGATCCTTCCATGTCACTAGCAGAGATGAGCACCGCCAGTCCCTGGCCTGCAGCCTTTGCAGATACACTGGTACTGGTCTGCCCTCCTGTAGCTTTAGGGGAGTTAGAGCCCTGCAGACACATGGTCTTTGAAACACTAATGCACACCAGCCACATATCACACACAGGCACTGTGGGTATTTGATGAGTGCTTACACTTTGAACTACCCTTATTCAATGGCCTGTGCTGTGTGTGTGTAGAAGGACTAAGAAGGACAGAAATAAAAACCTCTGTGGGCTAAACTATGTTTTGCAAATCAGAGGACGTGGATGGGATTGGAATAGATGAGTTTCATCATCTTCCTGTTAAAATGGTGGTAAATGCTGAATAATTTCAAGAGGAAAAGAAATAATTCCATTACAGAAATTTAATCTGGCCATGGTAACATGGTGTCACTGAAGATCACAAATTTAAATGGAGTGGAACATTTAAATGGCATTTTACTATAGACATCTATACATAAATTAACCCACATAACCAAAGCTACATGTATCCTAAAGTCTGGAGCTATTTGAATAATACATAATGATAGCTGATTCAGAGTCATTCTAAGCTGATTTATCTGTTTTTGGCCTTCTTTTGAAATTTTAATTACATTATCACAGAAAACTCAATGCTGTGATACAAACTGAAGGCCTTGAAGACCAAAAATAAGAACACTAACATAATGTGGATTCATAATCTGAAGAAAACAAAGCCAACAAGAGTGGATTTTAACTATAAATGCTGAAAAAATAATTAAGGTTACATATGATCTATCATCATGGTAATGAAGGTAACTCTTACATAAAGCAATGGATTTTTTGAAGAGCTCCCTCCTGGATATTTTAACTAAAACCAACCAACTAAACAAACCCCAATCAAACAAAATAAACAAACAAAAAACACGACAGGCAAAAAAAGAAACAGTGTATAGCTTTCACACCTCTAAGAAAAGCTTGAAAATTTGATGTGAGTGTGGGATCAAACAGTAAATGCAGAGAATCCCCTGTTTTTATAAGTGCAAGTGTTAGAAGTTTTGTCTTCTGGTTTCTTAAACCTGTACTGTAAGTGTTGATTAATTTTCACTCGAGTGAAAGCAGGGAGACTTGTCTATGGAGCACATATCCACACTGGGTGAGTAAGGGTAGTAGAATCTGGCCTGAATGAATCAGACAAATAACCATAATTATGTTAACTAGGTGCCTAAGGCATTACTTTAATGTGCTCAGAATTCTGAGAGATCTTGAGCTCTTGATGAACCAGCTACTCTTATCACGAGTTGGGATGCTCATTGATGCTAAGGATGAATTCCTCCCGGGCTGGATAAACTGCAGGAAAACACTGAAATAAAGACATCCAGAAGATAAGAGAGAATGGAGAGACCTCAGCATCAACAAATAGCATTTAGCACTAGGTGGTGCTCTCTTCTCTACTAAACTACTATTCAGTGGTTGTGAGGGAAATGTTTTCTTTTTCATGACACTGCCCCATTTGTTACAGTAGGACTTCACTTAAAGAACACAAAATTTAAAAGCAAAAGCATAAATCAAACAAGAATCCTTTCTTGTGTCGATTAGTTATAATTCGGAAGCTCAGAGATATAAATAAGGTCATGCAGTACCTTTCTGTGAGTGTTCACTGGTGGTGCTCCTGGTCCTTTTTTAGCACTACTATTTGCAGTGTCCCAGTAGCAAAAGATGTCTTGCTTCCGAAAGAGATTTTCTTGAATAGAAGAAAATAGACCGCTTGGATGAAACTTATTCCTGAGATCCTCTTAATTTTGTATTCTCAATCAGAGTGTTTCACCACAAGTCACTCTTCATTCATTCCCTCCATATATTTCTGTTCATTAGTTATGTGCTCTGTGGCTCTTATTTAGCCAGGGATACACACACACCTACACACAAGTAGTTATGTTAAGTCTTTGCCCTTGCATCAGTCTATCACATATTACAGGTCTTCCTCATTCCTGTTATTTTTCTATAAACATCCTCAAATTAATCAAGGCTTTGATTAGCAAAGCCTTTTAAGACCATTTGCTAAGATCTACATTTTCCATGAAAACTCAGACAATGGGAAAATAACTTTAATAGTTATGAAAAGGTCTAGAAGAATCTCCTAATGCAGAATGACTCAGTGATAACAAGTGGTAAATGAAATTCAAGCATAAAGGCAGAGGAGAAAATGGTCTTTCATTTTATAGGGAAAACAAAACAAAAACCAGTTTCATTATTGCCATGTAGGAAGAAGATGTTACATGGTGGATAACAAATGTCAGCTCAGTGCCAGTCAAACAGACAAACATAATCTCAGGACTTGCAAAAGAACTGGGAAAAACAGGGAACATCACAGTGCTAGGGGAATAATCTATGGTGCAGCCTAGTCTTGAGTGTAGCTCCAGTCCAGTCTCCTGATTTCAGACAGGAGACATCAGAGCAGGAAGAGTGCAGAGAAAGGCAGCAGAAGAACTCAGAAGGAGTAATTAAATGGAATTGGAGCCTTCAGCTGGAAAAAAAAAGACAGCTGCAAAGTCATGATTAATTTGACATCCACTCTTTCTTTCAGTGTCACCCCTGAAATTAAGGAATATCTGTTTTCATGCACTTTTTGGAGAATGAGCCCCTTTTGTGCTATCCCAAACAATTATCAAACTCATACTGTATTAACAGAATATTTTGTCTTCCTTCATCTATACTCTCCCTAGCCTCAGTGAATGGTTTGTTAAAGGCAGTTCTTCACAACTCCCTTTCAACTCCCCCATGCTGGTTGCTGGCCTCCTTGGTGAGAGCAGCACCACTCAGGGCTTAACTCATCAGAGTATTAAGGAATGTTCTGCAGGTGCTCTTGCTGCCCGTGATGGCTCTGGGGTAGCCACATGGGTGCTGGCCACGTGCCCTGGTTGAGCCACAGGTTTTGAAGAAGCCAGCAGAGCCCTCAAGATCCCCCACACTGCCAGCACAACATTGACTGAGACTGGGAAGGCAGATCCAGATAGCAAAGCCTGAGGAGTGACAATGGGAGATGCTGCTCAGGGAGAGCACATCTACCTGGCCTCTTCCTCTGGTCCAGTCTCCTAAGTTCACAGACATTGGAACTGCCTGTTCCTTTTATTATCTGTTAATAGAGGCATTGTTCACAAATCTGGTCTAATCCCTGTTTATGCCTGCTAATAGCCTGCTTTCCCAACCTCCTGTGGCAATGAATTCCGGGAAGTTCATTACTTGCTGTGCAAGGAAGTGTTCTTTCATTTCGGGAGCAACTACATCAATGCTCCCTGTCCATTAATATAAATTTAAATAAGATTCAGCCTGTCACTGAGTATCATCCTTTAGCCTGAGTGTTTCCAAGTGATACACACTGACTAAGTGGTACAAAAATTAATTCAAATAAATACTAAGGAAAACAAGGCTCAGTTTGTTGCATTTTTCCAGGGGAAGACGAGGAATAGTTGTTTAACCATGGCTGTTATGTGGATAAAGGAACACATTTTCTCCACCTTCATGGAGCCCAGCCCAGAGATGGAAGCGCATGTTCTCTCATGGGAAGGGGAGGTGGGGCTTGCACCCTGCTGCAGAGCTTGGGGCTGTGGCCGTGGCAGCTGCTGCCATGGTTGCAAAACGTGGTCCTTCTGCAAACCTTGCTTGGGAACTTCTGCTTCTCACATCTCCCAGATTGTTATATCACCATTTCAACTAACCATGTTTTTTCATGAGTCTGTGTGATAGTGCCAAGCCAGGCTGCATATACAGAGAGAGTAAAGCAACCTGTGCCATGCTTAATCTACAGCTGTCATCCCTTCATTTATAAATTCCATGATGCTATCAAAATAAAGGTGCTCAGTTTTGTCTTGCAAGACCTATTCTCTACCCGCCCAGCCCTCTGTTGTGCAGATGACTCTCCACCCACTTGCTCTTCCCCAAGATCCCATGCTGCCTGTGGCTTGTGGTCCAAGTATTGTCTAGATAATTAGTAACGTCATGTCTTCACCCACCTACCATCCTTTTTTGTTATTGTTGTTATTATTATTTATTGTTTTTATTGTGGTAATGCCTAAGGATGCCAATTAGGAAATAGGACTTCATTGTAAAAAACTGTACAACAAGCTCTAAGCCAAAGAACTCAACATCTGCATCTTAGGCAGTGAATATATAGAGAAGTGGGAGGAAGCCTGGGAGAACAGCACAGGAGAATCAGGCGTTTACACAGAGTAATCAAAGAACTGGTCAGCAACTAACCTCAGCTAGTAGTCATTAGCAGACTCTGTAGGGAAATGGAGAATTTCTTGGCCTCACTGGAACTAATTTCATCTGGGTATTTTACTAGAGATAGGGAACTTAACATTGATTTCATCTGGAATGTGCTAGGGTTTTGATGCTAGTCACTTAAATATGTAAAGTAATTTTCTTCTCTCTTATGTAGGGCAGATTGGCAAGGCGGCCCAAAGGAGGCTGCCCAGAGGATGCTGCCCTGCAACTGCTAATGCCACCTGTGCTCACCATACACATACAGGACTTCCATCATCCAGTATCTTCCATAAGGCTGAACCAAAAATTGAAATCATGGTGGTGATGGGGAAAGTGGGAAGGACAAGGGAAGGATGAGAATTCTATTGGGAAGGACATTATGAAAAATCCATCATGTTGGGTAACTGTATCCTTAAGGCAAAATTTATGTTGTGCAACTGTGACACATTCAAGTCTGAACAGCTGGTTTGGGTGAGAGGCAGCAGAAATTAATTTCCCGTGCAGCTTTTGTATTAATAATTCATCTCATTAAGGTGTGGTCTAATAGCGTTTGCACAGGCACAACAGTCCTAAGACTGTTTTAACAACCATTTCTTCTACACGCATCTACGATTCACGTGTCCTTCTAGTCTCAGTTTCTCCACACAAGAAAGGGAAAGAGCTGTACAAGCTTCAGTTAAGATCTGTGAAATTGCTGGCTGCTACTCTGGTACTTTGAAGATATTTTGTAGTCTTTTGCAATAACATGAAGAAAGCATAACATTCAGCCATCCTGATCATGTTGGATTTATTTCAAGGCATTAGTGAATCAGGCCCAAGGACCAGGTTCAGAAACACAAGATTCTGACCCACAGGATTAAGTCCCTTGCAAAAAACTACAGGACCTGGCTAATCTCAGGAGATTTTTAACAATCCAAAGACCCAGTAAGGTCTTGTCCTCCTAAGACTGGAATTATTTTTTTCTTCATACTACACTGAACAGGTGTTATAATAATTGATTAAACTAAAATACATTGTTGTAAAGCCCCCCCCCATCTCCATTATTCAGATTCTTTCTTTAATAACTGAGGTTGCCAGGGTGAATGTGCATGATTTTACTGCAAACCAGTTGATCACAACTTTCAGTTACTCAACAAATCCTTAAAACAGTGACATAAAAAGCATGTTAATCCTTAGTGATATTCACTGATTTAACTCATGAGTCTATTCAAGATCACGCAGAGGTTTTTCACAGAGATGTGTTGTAGCCCTGTTCTCTTCCATGTGTTTTCTTTTAGCATAGCAGTGCTTGTTCAGTGGGGATCTAATGTGTATGTGTGTTACATGGATATAATAAAATGTGTATATTCATATCAAAATATTTACCTTGATATGACCATCTTAGTGCAGACAGCAGTTATAGTTGTACAAATACATCAGCCCTTGGGCTCAGAAGAAAGGTAAATGAATATATGGGTATAAGCATATTTTTGTTGCATCACACAACATATATGGGCTGCCAGGAGCAGAAGAAAATGCTGCTCCTTTGTTAACAATGATATAGTTAACACAGTAAAATTTATGTCAGTAAAAAGCATTAGTACATAACAAACTTCTTTCTTTCTTCCAAAAGTGTAATGAAATAGCAAGCAGCTCTATTCATATTGAATACTCTGCTTGGCTCCAGATACGATCCCTTTATCGTGTGTTTCTTTTCATTATATTTTCTGCTCTATAGTTCATTCATTCTCTGGAAAGTGGATGGAAAAAAACCACCTCCTTTCTTCTCGCTTCAGAGTTGTCTGATACTGCTTTTCCTTTTGTGCTGATGAGCTCCAGAAACAACCCTGCAGAGCTCTTCTTGGCTTTGACTCCAGAGATCCCTCTTCCTTCTCCACCCTGTCCTTTCTGGTTTCTCTACCTTCTTCTCTCCACACACATCTGTACTAAACCAGTCTGTTTCCTTTCCTTATCTGGTGTTATTCTCATTACATAAACATCACTTTGCACTCCCTTTCTCCTCCTCAACTTTGAGGTTACTTCCCCCCATACCATACTGGCATGAGCCAAGCGATAATTTCCTTCAGCAGCTTGCTTTCTTTTCCACAGTTATTGGAAGCAGAGGCTCCCCTGTTGCACATTTGAGCCTGCCAGTTTAGAATGGCTTAACACTTTTCTTTCCTCAATTTTTTAATCAAAAGTCTCAGTGAGTGATGGGAAGAAACTGGAAAGCATTTGAAATGTCTTTCTAGGGCTTGACTGCTTTCCGAGACCTGCAGTTTGAAATGAGAAGCCAGTCAAAGAAGAGAAAAACTACTTCTAGAAAGTTTCTTAAAAGTCAAGATGTAAGAGTTTTTATAAGTTTATTTTTGTTTGTAGTGAAGATCTTTTAAAAGATGACTGTGGAAAAGCTTAAGGTTCTTGTAAGCCCAAGGCATCATACAGAAAATGCAAACAGAAGTTTCACTGCCAAGCAGAAACCTGGAAGCACTGTATACATTAATGTTTATTAGATAAAATGGAGTGATTATTGCTGATGCATGAATGTTGCTGACTTAATTTCCATCAGCAACAGCTCCTGAAACCCAGTTGCATAGGAGTCCAATGACTTTTTCTGTGTCAGAAAATACTGAAATACAAGGAGTTATCACACATGAACAAGCAAAAAGCTGCAGAGAAAATCTGTGGTCATTTATATCAGCCAAAATATCTACATTTTTCAAAATATCATATGAATCAATATGATATAAATGTTTCCTCATTATAATGTATATATTATATGATATTTGCATATACATGTAGGCTTCATGGTATGTCATTCCAAAAATCACTGAATAAGTTGTGGCTTGTATGTGGCTAAAAAGAGTTTATTTAATTTATACATTCAAGAAAACAATAGTCACTAATGAGATGGTATGCTAGCTGATTGTGTTGTGTGTGAATTTGATAAATCAGCATGAACTATGCAGACAATCAGATTTAATGACCTTCAGAACAAAACATCAATATTGTTGTTTCATAGCACTTGAATATTTCATGTTCCACTGCCTGTATCTGAAACAATACTTGCCTTCCATAATGCTGGGCAGGTGCCCAGCTCAGGTGCTTAACTTGGCAAAACCTAATAATTTTTTTTGAAGCCTTTTAGTAGTCATGGTGCAATTAGTCTATTTGACACAAATTAATGAGAAATTAGTGATTCACGTATTATTGCCTGTCTCCATGAAACTGTGTCACCTCCATTACTCAAAAGAATCTCTTCTCCGAACTAAATGATATGTTCAACAGGTCAAAGAAATAAGCAACTAACAAGTCAAATATTTGATTAGATTAGCTTATTTAGCACTGGTAAATTATCACAATTAAAAAATTTGAAGTGAGGTCTCTTCTATTTTAGGTGGTTTATTTTAAATAGATATTTCAAAACCAAGTGGTACAGCATAGGCACAGCCAACACAACTTGTCTGCAAACACACATAGGTCAAAGCACAGGGCTCCGACTCCTGAGTGGAGTTCATTTGGCTCATTCAGGTCGTGTACAGCTCAGTGATTTTAGGCAGCTTCTGATGCTTAAAGAACACGCCGGGCAGCTTCACCATCTGTGCAGGGGGGGTGTGTGTGTGTCAGTCAGAGCACTCTCCCTTCCAAACGAGGGGTTTTGTTTGCTTGCCCAGTGAATGAAGCTCATGGTGCTGAGTCATATGGCAGGAGAATGGAGGCGGTGAAAGTGTAAGAGCCATCACCAGGGCCAGCTGCCAGGGAGGGATGTGCTTAGCAGTCCTCCTCTAAGCACAGAGCAGGGACCAGAGCTGGGAACTCCCTCCCTGCTTCCCTGCCTTCCTGTGTGCCCCCTCTCTGTGAACATCTGCAGGTAGTCAGGAGGTGACCAGAGGTGGTTGGTCCCTGTGGTGGTGGAGCCCCAGGAGGGACAGGGTGCTTTACTGCAGGTCCTACCCATAGGCATTCTGACTGAGAGTGTGAGGAGAGGAGACCTGTAGGAAAATGTCATTAATTAGCTGGGAGGTTGGACAAATCTGGCAATGTTACCATTTATCTTATACTGCTTTATATAAACAAGACATTGGCAGTTTAGCTACATACTTAGACAATCAAAAAAGGGAGCTATTGTGCCCTTATTTATTCAAGTTAATCAATCAAGGAGATGAATAGGATGTTGGAGGGCAGAGGTCATCCACATTATAAGAAGGGAAAAGTAGGAGATTCCATTTAAGTTTCCTGGTGCAGCTGAGTTAACAGAATAGCACACTGCTTGTTTACATTGGACAAGATGGAAAAAAACAAAATAAAAGGTCCTTTTGACAGAAGGGCTGTATGCTTTCTGGAAATGGGGAACACAGAGAAAAAATTGCTGTTAAAAAAAAAGGACCTATGTATTTTATGTGCTTCACATCTGAATGGACACAAATCAGGAAATTTGCACAAAACATGTCAAGAAGCTAAATGTCATTTGCTATATCAATTTCAGAGAAGTCTGGAATTTAAGTGAAATATTTAATACAGAATATAAGTGTCTAATACTTCTGGCTTGAAATAACCATAATTTAGGACAGAATAATTTTACTATAGCACCAAAATTTATGACTTCCTGTTTAACCCCAATGTGGATAACAAATCTTTGTCACTAAGGTCTGAAATCTGTGAATACCAACCCAACTATGTACCTTACATTAAGCTCAGGAGGATTTCTACCAAACTTTTTAATCTGCTATTTCATTTTCAGTGTGGAAGAGAGAGGGTTGCATGCAGTCTGGCAGAAGCAAATGTCTAAGGGCACAAAGGGGCCAGAAAAGAAATGGCCTACATTATGATCCTGGATCTGAGCATCTTCTGGCTGCTACTCCACACCGAGTTTTCAGCACAGCTCACATGGTGAACTGGAGGCACTGACTTAGCAGGATTTTATGGGCATGGGCAGCATAATGTGGATGAGCTTTGCTGTACTGGGCCCCATCCAGAAAAAGATGCTGCGTGAAACAAACACAGAAGGATGCTGCCAAGATACAAATTTGCCTTGAGTAAGCTTATTACATTAATCTTATAACAGTGTCACCTGAAAAAAATGCATTGGATACTTTTGGATAAGAAATAGTGGCCTTTTCCATAGTTGTTGAGTTCTACTGTTAGCTTGATTTATAAGTCTGGTGTACATAAATTGTGAGAACGTAATTATGCCACAGGATTCCACTCACTTTTGGGTGGGCTGCAGGTATCTTTAATACAATACCCAGAGCCAGTCAAGAGTGTTCAATTCCCTGCAGCTGGAAACGCCCTGAACTCCTGCAACTTTCATTTTTGAAGCTATTTAGTATGCATGCCAACACAATTCACCTGCAGAAGATTTTTCTTTATCTATCTTGCCCATTCCACAAAACACTGTGGTAAAAGGTGAAACAAAGCATCTGGCCTATGGCATTACATAGAGAATAATGAGCTGAGAAGCCCAGGGAAACATAGTCTTTGCTCTGCCTGTATCAGATTCCCTCAGTGATTTCATACTAAACTATCTGTATCTTCATTTTTCTGCCCTTTGGATAAATGTTATCTCAGTATACCTCAGCAATATGGCATGTGGCTTAAGTCCCCCATATTTTCACAAGCTGTTGGGAGCTTTGTGTGCTGGTGCTGTGTAATTCAGAAGAAAGCAGAAGACCATCATTTTGTACAGCAACTTCTGGGCAGGCCATTTTCTAGAAACAATCCAATTTCTAAGTAAATAGAGAAAATTATAGAAAAGGCAGAGAAAATAACTATGAAAAACATGCAGAGTAACAATAATACAGTGAACTTCTGCTGAGAATGAGAGACTTATGAAAGATTCAAGGCATGGCTGGAAGCCCGATTGTGGGGGGAGACCTGCGCATCTGTGACAGAGGCTGGGCGTGAACAACCTTCACTATCAGAAGCAAAACAACTTGAACTGCAAGGTTTTTAGCATATCATTACAAATTCAAACCCGGGCCTATTCGGATGGAAAATCTTCCTTAGGAATGTGAATTGTTTGGGGCAAAATAACCGGGCTTGTTTCCTGGCAGGGATACTATTTGCATCAAAAATTAGTGTCATCCGCCCACTCATTTTCCAACTAAAACCCAGGCATTTCATTAGCGAAGTGAGAACAGCGATGCTTGGCTGGAGCTGCTGGGGCAAACCAACCCGCCAGAAGGTGGGATTGCTGTGCTGTCGCGGGCAGGAGCGTCCCGAGCACCACACAGGACCAGGGGAGGGATGGGGACGAATGAGGATATCTCATTCCTGCTCGGGAGAGGGAAATACGTGGAAGGGCAAACCAGTCAGCCCTGGCAGGGGGAAAGCTCCTCTTCCCCACAAAGGCGTCCTCGAATGCTGCGTGCGGAGCGCTGGGCACTGCGTGTGCCGGAGCCGCGCCTGTGGCCGCGCAGGCAGAGGGTTGTGCGGGACCTGCTGTGCGTGTGCAGCGCTGGGCGTGGCGGTGCCACGCGTGTGTCTGTGCGGGAGAGAGCTGTGCGGGACGCGCTGTGCGTGTGCAGCGCTGGGCGCGGGCGTGGCGGTGCCACGTGTGTGTCCGCGCGGGGCACAGGCACGGCCAGGCCAGGCCCCGCAGCGGCGTCGTGTGCTCTCAGCGGTGCCCGCCCAGGTGGCGGGCGCGGGGCGTGTGCGGACCCCTCGCGGGAGTGAGAGGCTGCGTGTGCACGGAGGGCAAGCAGCGCTTGTGTGTGTGTGTAAAGACAAACGCGAGGGGTGTGTGTGCAGGTAACAGATGTGTGTGTGCGGCCAGGGCTGTGCGGTGCACACCGCACGTGTGTCTGTGTGAGTGTGTAAAGGCAAACGCGAGGAGTGTGTGTGCAGATAACAGGAGGTAACAGATGTGTGTGTGCGGCCAGGGCTGTGCGGTGCACACCGCACGTGTGTCTGTGTGAGTGTGTAAAGGCAAACGCGAGGAGTGTGTGTGCAGATAACAGGTGTGTGTGTGCGGCCAGGGCTGTGCGGTGCACACCGCACGTGTNCATAATGTGGATGAGCTTTGCTGTACTGGGCCCCATCCAGAAAAAGATGCTGCGTGAAACAAACACAGAAGGATGCTGCCAAGATACAAATTTGCCTTGAGTAAGCTTATTACATTAATCTTATAACAGTGTCACCTGAAAAAAATGCATTGGATACTTTTGGATAAGAAATAGCGGCCTTTTCCATAGTTGTTGAGTTCTACTGTTAGCTTGATTTATAAGTCTGGTGTACATAAATTGTGAGAACGTAATTATGCCACAGGATTCCACTCACTTTTGGGTGGGCTGCAGGTATCTTTAATACAATACCCAGAGCCAGTCAAGAGTGTTCAATTCCCTGCAGCTGGAAACGCCCTGAACTCCTGCAACTTTCATTTTTGAAGCTATTTAGTATGCATGCCAACACAATTCACCTGCAGAAGATTTTTCTTTATCTATCTTGCCCATTCCACAAAACACTGTGGTAAAAGGTGAAACAAAGCATCTGGCCTATGGCATTACATAGAGAATAATGAGCTGAGAAGCCCAGGGAAACATAGTCTTTGCTCTGCCTGTATCAGATTCCCTCAGTGATTTCATACTAAACTATCTGTATCTTCATTTTTCTGCCCTTTGGATAAATGTTATCTCAGTATACCTCAGCAATATGGCATGTGGCTTAAGTCCCCCATATTTTCACAAGCTGTTGGGAGCTTTGTGTGCTGGTGCTGTGTAATTCAGAAGAAAGCAGAAGACCATCATTTTGTACAGCAACTTCTGGGCAGGCCATTTTCTAGAAACAATCCAATTTCTAAGTAAATAGAGAAAATTATAGAAAAGGCAGAGAAAATAACTATGAAAAACATGCAGAGTAACAATAATACAGTGAACTTCTGCTGAGAATGAGAGACTTATGAAAGATTCAAGGCATGGCTGGAAGCCCGATTGTGGGGGGAGACCTGCGCATCTGTGACAGAGGCTGGGCGTGAACAACCTTCACTATCAGAAGCAAAACAACTTGAACTGCAAGGTTTTTAGCATATCATTACAAATTCAAACCCGGGCCTATTCGGATGGAAAATCTTCCTTAGGAATGTGAATTGTTTGGGGCAAAATAACCGGGCTTGTTTCCTGGCAGGGATACTATTTGCATCAAAAATTAGTGTCATCCGCCCACTCATTTTCCAACTAAAACCCAGGCATTTCATTAGCGAAGTGAGAACAGCGATGCTTGGCTGGAGCTGCTGGGGCAAACCAACCCGCCAGAAGGTGGGATTGCTGTGCTGTCGCGGGCAGGAGCGTCCCGAGCACCACACAGGACCAGGGGAGGGATGGGGACGAATGAGGATATCTCATTCCTGCTCGGGAGAGGGAAATACGTGGAAGGGCAAACCAGTCAGCCCTGGCAGGGGGAAAGCTCCTCTTCCCCACAAAGGCGTCCTCGAATGCTGCGTGCGGAGCGCTGGGCACTGCGTGTGCCGGAGCCGCGCCTGTGGCCGCGCAGGCAGAGGGTTGTGCGGGACCTGCTGTGCGTGTGCAGCGCTGGGCGTGGCGGTGCCACGCGTGTGTCTGTGCGGGAGAGAGCTGTGCGGGACGCGCTGTGCGTGTGCAGCGCTGGGCGCGGGCGTGGCGGTGCCACGTGTGTGTCCGCGCGGGGCACAGGCACGGCCAGGCCAGGCCCCGCAGCGGCGTCGTGTGCTCTCAGCGGTGCCCGCCCAGGTGGCGGGCGCGGGGCGTGTGCGGACCCCTCGCGGGAGTGAGAGGCTGCGTGTGCACGGAGGGCAAGCAGCGCTTGTGTGTGTGTGTAAAGACAAACGCGAGGGGTGTGTGTGCAGGTAACAGATGTGTGTGTGCGGCCAGGGCTGTGCGGTGCACACCGCACGTGTGTCTG